>JBBUKS010320773.1:0-20386 GCA_038050645.1 Hedychium gardnerianum
AGCATGTATGCATCACCATGATGAGTAGGATACAAATGATCTCATCATCACATATGTCTATCTATGCAATGTACACAGCTAAATCCATCAAGACATGAATCATAATACACGTCACACACGTGTTTTCATGCACAAATCAGACATGTACTATAATCACCCGCATGATACCTCACCTATAACACATGTCACCCACGTGTTTACATATATAATCAAATGCATACAACAATGATGAAAATATGTAAGACACACATCACACACGTGCTATAACTTCAATCAAGACTATGCATCAAGACATGAATCATAATACACGTCACACACGTGTTTTCATGCACAAAACAGACATGTACTATAATCACCCGCATGATACCTCACCTACAACACACGTCACCCACGTGTTTACATATATAATCAAATGCATACAACAATGATGAAAATATGTAAGACACACATCACACACGTGTCTATACCTTCAATCAAGACTATGCAACAATGAATAACTAGGGTACACATCACACATGTGTCCACAACTACATGACATGAATCTAGCATATGCATATAGTTATACGCCACACGCATGTCTAACAACTACATTATTACACAATCCTAAGCTTGTTCCTATAGTGCACACCACACACATGTACACACTATAGGATATGAAATCATAGAGACTGCATAGATATAAACAAAGCATTTCAAGTACAAACAAGCGAGTATCAAAACTCAGGTAGCATGTGAATAGAGTCAAGGTATATACGACTACTATATCAATCAACATATATCATGCACTAGGATCAATAACTATAAATGAGAGCAAGGAAAGAAATACCCCCCTCAAAATCGTAGATCGTGCCAAATGTCCTCACATCTGAGACTCTGCTTCCATCAGAATCCTACAACGTAGAATACCCAATTACAACATAGTGATATCATAAATTACATAACCAAACCAAAACCTAACCCAATTAAAAAAACCTAATTGGATCCACCCAATCCTTCCACACATCAATCCTCTTATCACTCCACATATCAAAAACCCTAATTAAACCATCCATTTAAAATCTTTATCTCAAATTCACATAAAGATTATTATCCCAATTCAATAATCAAAACCCTTACATAAGGTATCCATCAACCCTAATATCAATTCAACTAAACTAAATAAAGCTAACAATTGATTACAAAGCTCATTAACCAAAGAGCTCTTTATTCTTCACATCCCAAACCAAAAAAAATGGTATCCATATATCCCAGTAGAACATCCATAACACTCCAAATCACTTACACGTTCATTAGAATCAACTCCATAATTCAATACCAAGATCCATAAAGTATTTCTAAGCAAAACTCAACCAGCATCACAAATCCAGAATTTAACTACATTACCATTATCAATCCAAGAATATCATGATATCCATTAACCCTATTTTTAAATGATTCCACAACTATCTTATACAAAATAATCCCTTATCATTTGATCTAGCTCACATCAAAGAATTCCAATTTGTAATTATGCAAGAAACACAATACTACACAATCTTTAATGTTGACTTGTAATCTCAAATTTTGGTAAAGACCACAACTCCAGTCATCCCAAGTTAATTCTTCTATAAAATCTGAATACATACATCTAAATTGATACTTACTGGTGGTGGCCGAAGCAATGAGATGGCCGACAATGGCTTGAATAGTAGCAAAACTGGCCGAAATAGGAGCTTTCTCCCTGAAATGATTGGAATCAAAATTAACCCTCCACATTGCTAGCTCATTCCAATTATTACCAATGAACTCTTACCCCTTATTGGTGGTGGCTTCCAAAAGTATTTGGGGTGGCTGGAGCAGATTCGATTGTGGGTTGGATCTGCTTAGGTAGCCAAATCTGGCCGGAATAGTGACTGGGTCGGGCGAGACCTATGGGCTGTCTATGGTGGTTGCATCGGCCGAAGGTATAGGTCGGGAAAAAGAGCTAGCTCAACTCTGATCGTGGCCTAGTTTTGGCGATGCCTGTGGCCGGCGGCGATGACTGCAGGGTAGCAACGTGGCGGCGACCAACCTCCAGATGAGCAGAGGAATCAAGAAGGGTTGTGGCATGAGACTGGTGGGACTGGTCAGAGCTCTGGCAAGCAGTGGTGGTCTTGGAAGGGCGGTCGGTAGTGGATAGTCAAGGAAGAGAGAAAGGAGGAAGGGCGGCGCCGAAGTTTGGGTCTGCCTTTAGGTTCCCGATCAAATACCAGCTAAGTGCTCCTTTGTAGTATAATACTAACTGGAATAATACACTTAACTTTACTGACTTGGTAACAATCTTCTATATTTTGATAAGTCAGCTAATAACTAAGTCAAACATTTAAAAAAGGACTATTTCATAGATAAGTTATTTTTTAATATTTAAGTAAAACAAGTTTGGATTATAAGGACATTACTCTTTTATAAGCACATCTTCCATCATTATTTACTTAATCTTCATGTTTTTCTCTCTTTACTACTTGCTAGAAAATACTTGGAAAATAGTTTTGAAATACTTGGAAAATATTTTTGAAATACTTGGAAAATATTTTTGAAATACTTGAAAAATATTTTTGAAAATTCTAACTTAGAAAAATACTTGAAAAATATTTTTTTCTAATTTTTTTTGGAAAATGCTTATAAATATTAAAAAAATATATTTGAAAATATGTCTAAATCATTTCGATAACTATTTTCTATTGAAAAAACACTTGCAAAATGGTTGAAAATGTCTTATCAAAATTTTAATTTTGGTTTTCTTGTAAGTGCAAAATAATTTGAAAAGCCTTGAAAAATATTTTTGAAAAATGTGAGTGAAAAATATTTTGTAAAATCTTGACCTCTGTATTCTTTTTGATATATGTCAAAGGGGGAGAGATAAAAATGAGTAAAAGTTAAGGAATTTTGAAATTCCTTTAAAACCTAAAAACCATAACTTCGGAGGAAGTGTAATAATTAAGGGGGAGCAACCTACTTTGCTTTGATTTATAAGTCTTTTCTTTGGTTGTCTCAATATGTAAAGTTGTTTATAATTATACTTAATTTTACTTAACTTTGAACTAGGTTGTCATAAATAAAAAATGGGAGATTGTTGGTTCTGGAAGCACCAACTAATCGAACCTATGTTTTGATAGATGACAAATGTTCAAAGTTAAGGGTTATTGTTATCTAATGAGTCTAACTAAGTGTGCATGAAGCTCAAGCAGAAAGTCCTAAGGGAACTTAGGCAACGAAGTCCTGGTCAAGAAGTACTGATCAGGGAGATTGGGCAATGAAGTCCTGGTCCAGGGGACTGGGCAGAAGTCTTGGCAAATCGAGGACACTGGGAAGAAGTCCTAGGGGTTGCAGACACTAGGCAAAAAACCTTGGGGGTCGAAGACACCAGGCAAAATTCTAGGCAGGTTGAGGATTGGACGTCTAGTGGAAAGTCCCAAAGGTCAATATCAGATGTTGATCAAAAGTCCAAATAGTCTAGAGGTCCAGATGTTTGGCAATAGATAAACTCTCCTACGAGGAGTAGATGAGGATGCGTTCCCCATTGAGGGAACAGTAGACGTTAGTTTGACCAAAGGTTTCATGAGAAACCCAAAAGTCAGAACTAGACAGTCCCGAGACTATCAAAGTATTATTTCTTGTTTTATATTGTATGTGCTAACTCTTTGATGTAGATAACACAAGCCTGGAATTGCTGAACCAGGCGCCTGGTAAGATCCAGGTGCCTCAAGACAAACCAAGTGCCTCAAAGGGATTGAGGCGCCTCAATGATCTCAGTGCGAGAAGAATGAGGTGGCAGCCTCTGGTTGGTCAGCACACGTCAGCAACTAGGTTCCATAAAGGGATTAAGGCTCCTGGGTTGAGATAGACTCACTAGAGTCGCATTACAATAAGGTCGAACCACATTAGCAATTGAGATGCCTCAAAGAGATTGAGGTGCCTAAAAGTGGATAAGGCACGGCGAACTCGGATCCGATCAGATCGACTCGATAGAGGCGCTTCAATGCAAATAGAGGCGCTTGGATCAGCCTATATAAGCAAACTCAACTAGCAGCTCTGTACGATAATTACACACAACTTCCGTACTTGCGCGCTGCTCCGAAAAGCTCTCCACAACACCATAACGTTGCACCAACAACTACGCTCAAGTTATTATTTTATAGTCGTTGGTAAAATTACTTTTTTACTTGTACTTTCAATTTCTTATTCTTGTATTATTCGAATTGATAGTGGATTGCCCATTGAAAGTACTCATTTGGGTGCGGACTATGGGCTAGCCGTCATCGGGCGGTGAACCAAGTAAAAACAAACATGCCACTTTTTGTTTTTACTTGTTCTTCTTCCGATTTCATATATTTCATTGCGTACTCGAGTTTCTATGAAAAGTGTGAAAAAGTGACACGCGCTATTCACCCCCCCCCCTTTTGTGCTATTTTCAATCCTACACCATCCACCTCTGCAGCAAGAAAACATTCTGAAGACACCGACAATATCCTTGATAAGCATTTATTCTCCTCTTATCTTAAAATTGGGTTGTAAGAATGTTATTATTTGTGTCTTTGGTTTGTTCTTCCTTCTTTATGGAGTAATCTTCGATTTCTAGAATGTAGAAAAATAATTATGATGTGACATTGATGTATGAACTATGGATATGTCAATTTCCTTATTCTATGAAGTGCTTATACTTGTTCAATGTGTGTTGTGCCTAGTATGTATTTGATGTAATGTGTGTGTAGTGAATCCATGTGGATATGAAGGATTGGTCATCATGTAGGGGAGATGCTTTGGATTGTATCATCGAGAAGCAAGGGATTAGCTAATTAGAGTTTAATGGGTTTTCTCCATTCAAATGTTAGGAAGTGACTTGTGTAATCTAGACTGTATGACCGGAGAACCCTTAGTGATAGAGGGTAGTCCTTTAGCTGAACTTTCTATGTTACCTCTTCTACTTAATAGCATTGAAAGGAAATGGTGTAAACACTCCGGTGTGATCATCAAGTGGTCATACTTGTAATTTGGTTAGGAACCCTACAAGAGTGTAAATATTGAGGGTACCGAAGTGAACTTGTACTAGGGACATTAACTAGCATCATAGTGAAATCAAAATCCTATAATCATTCCCCAAATTCCAACTTCTCCCTTTGACCACTTGCCTTCCATTGACCACCTCTACTCTCAGCCTTCTCTCTCTCGCTCGCTCTTGCTCTCAAGCTCTCTTGTTCTTCTGACCACACACAACCTTCGATCGTCTAGATAACTTGCTTTAAGAACTTGACTAATCCTTAATCAACAGTCTTTGTGGATTAATATTTTTATTACTTAATGACTTAGCCATGACTTGTGGTTGAATCAACAAATTTTTGGCATCATTGCCGGGGACTACTTTCGATTAACATTAATAGACTAGCAATTTAGTTAATCTAGACTTCTTATTTTTTTCTGCATTTTTCTTTCATTTTGGATTTTTACTATTACATGACTATCCTTTTCTAACTATTATCTTTCAGATGGACATATTCTCCTGGAGTGCAAAGATGAATGCTCTAATTCAAATGTTCAACCAAATTAATGTTGTGACTTCTATTAATATCTTTTGTGTAACTTGTGGTGCAACAGATCATGTGAATGATAATTGTCTAATACTATTTGTCTGTTCACATGGAATACATAGAGATAAATGGGGTGCCTTCCCTAATTACTATCAGTGGCCGGAACTATATTATTGCAAAGCTTATAAAGAAATAGGTAATACAATCGACAACTATATTAGGATACATAATTTGGAAACACAATTGGATGATCTCAACAGAAAGTTAGATGTAATGGTCTCATCAAATTCGCACACTCATGGCCCCAGTGTGAAGAACCCCCAAAAATTTTTTGGCCACAATCAGGGACAAGGCAACTATTTACATGATATGGAAGTTCAATCTATATCCCAGATGAATAGAATATTGAAAATGGTAGAAAATTTCCAAGCCTCACAAGTTCAGATGCATGATGATATCAAGCAAATGAATGCTAAGTGCATTAACATAAACTCATTATGCGCTGGAATGTCATCTTGACTCTCAGTTTGGGAGGAGTCTAGGATGAGTGAAGATAATGAAGATGAGCTTGAGGAGAATGAAACTGAGACTTTGATAAGGGAGTGTACTACTCTAATTCAAATACCTCTAAATCTCAATGATCCAGATATTGATGTTGGTATATTTTGTCATGCCTATGGTGATGTTGTGAATGGAAGTGTAAGGACTTATGCTATGAAAGCAATGTCTCAAGAATCACCTTCTTTGGTCACACAATTATTTGATAGCATGAATGTTGTTGGAATAGAATTTGTTGATGTTGGAAGTGTAGGGACTTATGCAGTAGAGTCAAAGCCCCAAGAATTACCTCTTTTAGTGGCACCACTACCTGAGCTAGAGCCTTCCCTACCCTCCTTTGAAACCATGTTCGATGATTTTCTCTCTTCGATGATTAGTAATGGTATGATTTTGTTTGATATATCTAAAGCTACTAATCAATTCCTTTTTGAGCATGTTGGTGGCAGGACATATTTTTCACAGGAATCACATGGACAATCTCATGACGAACCCTTGAGGATGAGCATAATTGTTGAGAGACTTAGAACCCTTGGTAAGAGGGTTTTGAAATATCTTACTCCTCCACGAGCGAGGTTTAGATGATATCTCATTGGAGAACTTAATAAGGGGTCGAACTTATGACCGTAGACAAGTACTTTTTTGATCTCTCTTCTTTCCATTTTCCCTAACCCAATCCCTCTACTTGGTGTTTCTTATTTATTCTTCTTTCTGCATGATTCAAAGATAAGGAGGAGTGTGACTACTAAATGGAGGGGTGACTTTGATGGTGAAATAACTTATACACTTGACACATATCACTTTGTAGCCTCTCTAACTTCCTCTTTTTCCCACATCCTCCATAATATATTTTATTTTCATTGGGATAATGAAAGATTTAAGTCTGAGGGATGTATATATGTTGGGTTGTCATTTAGTTTTTGTCATATTTCTTTTGCATATTTCATTTAGTTTTTGTCATATTTCTTTTTGCATAATAACTTTTTTTCTAGTTGCTTCATATATCATGTCATTATTTGTTTATTTCTCATAACAAGATACTCACAAGCTTGTTCTAGATATTCATGTTATTGTGATAAAGCATGCTAGTATGTTTAGTGATCTATCTTCTCCTATCCGTAGATAGCATGAACCGAGCAATGTTTTTATTGGAAGAGTTTGAGTGTTGGCCTAACTTAAGAATCTCTTCACACTATGTTTAACTTTGATAGTAGATACTTTCGAAAATAGTTATGATTCATAGAACTGGACTAGTATGCTTGTTTTCCTTTGTGACTTTTTAACTACATTTTGGTTACTAGATAACCTCGGTTCATGTCAACTTATTGGAAAAAATCTATATGCCAAAAATAAAGAGTAAAAGATTGAGTTGGAAAAGAAAATAGGCACATTGAAAAAAAAATACAAAAAGAAGAAGAATAAGGGATAAATAAATAGTTATCGTAAGTGAAAACCAACAAGTTACCTCTTTGAGACCGAGTTAGGTTACTAGAGAAATAACTATTATGTTTCTCTTGATATTGTGTATTTCTTTGAGACCTTGTGTAGTTTGAGAGGGATGATCTTTGCGAGTATCAAGTAAGTGTCTATCGCCGGAAGCATGAGGAACACGGTTAGATGACGATTTGACTAGGATTGGGGATGACCACTTGAAAAAGTTAAGTCACTCATTAGTGAGCACGGAGAACTTCTACTTAGGCTGCAGTCAAATAATTTTATTATCTTGCTCATTAGTGAAACTACATGATAGGATTAGAATGATTTACTAGGGACAATGATGCGGTATTTACACACATAAATCTAGATTGTAGGTTTTGCTTGAGGATAAGCAAATGTTTAAGTCTGAGAGTGTGATGTTCGTAGATTATGCATATTTCTAGGCATTGTAGGGGAGATGCACACTCCACAGCCTGGCCGTACCTCATGGCATGACCGTGTGGCAAGGAGGCACGACCGTGTTGAATTCCAGATAGCACTATGGACCAAAAGTAAAATTTCCATAACTTTTCGCATGATTGGATTTTTGCGATGAATCAACTTCTAAAATGTAGATAACTTCAAGTTATACAACTTTCTTTCAGAGTAAAACATAAGAATCTATGATCTTGACATGCTAAAATGCATGATCGTGCCTCCTAGGCATGGCCGTCTCTCATGCTCCGCCTAGATTTGCAGACCAAACTTTGAACCACCATCGCTTTCGACTCGGTTGGAGTTTCTATCCGAATAAACTATTAAATTAAAGATAATTTTAAGGGATACAACTTTAGTTCAGACTTTAACTCGAGATAAAGTGGTCTAATGGGTGAAAAACCTATTTTGGCGGAGCCTAACAAATCTGGCAGATCTGGACCATTTGGGTGAAGTATAAAAGGGTCAAGCAAATCCTTGCTGCACTCATCTTTGGTTTGGAGGCTTCTCCACCTTCCTTGGGAGAGGGTTCTTCTCTTAGGGGGAAACCCTAGAGCTACCATTTCCATCCATCTTGATGATCCATCCACCTCCGGAGCAAGAAAACATCCCAAAGACATCGACAATCTCCTCGCTAAGCATTTCTTCTCATCCATTCTCATATTTGGGTTGTAAGAATGTTTACTTTCATATCTTTGGTTTATATTTCCTTCTCCATGGAGTATTCCTCCAAATTCTAGGTTGTAGAAAGTAATTATGATGTGATGTTGATGTATGAACTAGAGATATGTCAATTTCCTTATTCTATGAAGTGCTTATGACTTATTCCATATGTGTTGTGCCTAGTATGCATTTGATATAATGTGTGTGTGGTGAATGCATGTGGATATGAAGGATTGGTCACCATGTAGGGGAGATACTTTGGATTATATGACCGAGTATTTCTTAGTGATAGAGGGTAGTCCTTTAACTGGACTTTCTAGAGTCATCACCTTAAAATGGGATCAATTCTCCATAAGGGATTAGCTAATTAGAGTTTAATGGGTTTTCACCATTTCAATGTTAGGAAGTGACTTGTGTAATCTAGACTGTATGACCGGGGAGCCCTCGGTGATAGAGGGTAGACCTTTAATCAGACTTTCTATGTTACCCCTTCTACTTAATAACATTGGAAGGAAATGGTGTAAGCACTCCAGTTTAACCTTCAAGGGTTCTTACTTGTAATTTGGTAAAAATCTCTACAAGATTGTTAACATGGAGGTAAGAAGATGAACAATCCATAGAATCATTAACTAGCATCATAATGAAACATAAGTCCTATGATCACCTTTCCCAAACCATATTCTCTCTTAACAACCAACTTCTCTCTCTCTCTCTCTCTCTCAACATCTAGTTCTCAAGTTGGACTGAACCAATATTGGATCCCTAAGAATCAAATACACTACCTAAATAGACCTTATCAAGGTTATGCTTTAGGGGGAGCCAATAGAAAAATAATTTTTTTCAATTAGATAAACTTGTATGCTTACATGATTTACTGCCTTCTTTTATTTTTAATGCATATTTATCTTTTTTGTTTAACTTAGAATGGTTAAAGGTTTTGATTGATTTTGACAACCTAGCATCGAAAAGGATTGGGATGATAGTAGGCTAAGGAAGCTATGTCTAAGGCATGTCGAGGTTGAAACATATGTGTTCTACCATGTGCACTGAGACTTAGTTGATCTAGATGAAGCTACCACAATCAAATGTGAGCAGGTTAGGCCAAAACCTAGTATTGAGTTTTTTGGGTTGGTTATTTTTAAGAAACTTTGTCTTAGGCACATGGTTACTTTAATGATGTCCATTGTGACTCACCACAGCTTGGAGTTTACTCTGAAAATGTTGGTGCTGGAAGCACTAGTTAATCAAACATGAGTTTTGATATTGGCAAAGGTTCAAAGTTAAGGTTAATTGTGATCTAACAAGCTTGACTAAGTGTGTAGGAAAGTCTTAGTTGAGGCTAAGCAAATAAGTCCTAGTCGTTAGACTGGGGAGAAGTCTGAGTTGGTTGGACTAGGAAACAAAGTCTTGATCGAGTGGATTGGGCAAAGAAGTCCTGGTCGTTGGACTGGACAAAAGTCTTGGTTAGTTGGACTAGGAAACGAAATCTCAGGGGTCGAGGACACTAGGAAGGAAGCCCTGGGGGTTGAGGACACCAGCAAAAGTCTAAATGGGTCGATGATCGAATATCTAGAAGGAAGTCCCAAAGGTCAAGATTGGATGCTGAGCAGAAGTCCAAACAGGTCTAGAGGACCGGATGTTTGGCAAACATGTAAACTCTCCAGAGAGGAGTAGGTCAGGATGCATTCCCTGTTCAGGGAATAGTAGACATCGATCTGACCTAGGGTTTCACTAGAAACCCAAAAGTCAAGACCAAGTGATGTGTGTATTTCATATAGAAGTTTTCGCATAGTTTAGCACACACTTTATCCCATGTATTGAATGTTTATTTCATATTTTCACTTGTTTATGCTTCATTTTGATACTATTCTATTCGGATAGCTGCTCTTGTGCTTTTTCTTTAAAAGGCACGAATAGGAGAAAAAAGAGATTTGGAGATTATTTTACAAAGGAAGAACACCTGCCATGACTCGTGGCACGAGTCATGGCACATAGAGGAGTCGTGCCAAGAATTTTATGTTCACAAAGCTCCACAAAAGGGGGGGGGGTGTACGTGTCAGCTAGCATGACTCGTGCTCAATCTTTAGGCATTATCAGTGCCTTCCATGGACCGCTCGTGCCAGCCGGCATGGGCCATGCCTAATTACCAGGAGTTCATAGTGTTCGCCACAGGGGGCCCATGCCTGCTGGCATAGGTCGTGCCCTATTTTCCAACAGATATAGTGTTCGCCATGGGGGGCTCGTGCCAGCCCGCATGGGCTATGCTAGAGACTTACATAACTTCAAATCTCCGCCACGGGAGGGGGGGCAACCATCTGACATGGCTCATGTCATTGCCTGCTAGCAGCCATAACACTTGACATGGGGGGACCGTGCTGGCGGGCATGACCCATGTTGAGCACCTGGAGATCTCCTATTTAAGCTAAATTTTATATCTGAGAAGGGGATTCCGATCGGGTGCATCCAAGGGCCACAAGAGGAATATGGAGAGGAAATTCAAGGAGATTTCAACACTCAACACCCTGAGTTTTGATCGAAGATCAATCAGAAACAAGTCACCACATCAAGACTAAACTTTTCTTTTTCTTTTCTAAATTATCTTGATTGTAACTTGTATTCCTCATGTTTTATGGTTGCAACTCTGATTGTATGGAGTAGACTCTTGATTCTAGGATTAGGGAGTAGCCTTCTTGTTATGTAAACTATACTTGTTTAATATATAGAGTTTGAATTGTTCTTTTTCAATGATCTGTGTGATTGTGGTCAGAATCTACTGATTTAACACAATCTTGATATTAACCCGACAAAATTTGTATCCCACGGGGATTTAGGAAGGACCGAAATGAGAACTCAATCCTTCAACCTGTAGAACCTCGAGACATGGAGAGTCAACTACGAAAGTAGTTCGGTATGCCACGATGAGTAATAGATTGTCTTTGATCCTAATCGATCAGTTCCAATTCATAGCCATATAGTAAATGTAGGCATCTTGGGAGTTGTGGGAGTGGCTCCACAGGCATCTCGATCAGTTCCAATTCATGCATTCCCTGTTCCAATTCATTGCTGCTAGTGAGTGGCTCCACAGGCCATGCAATCTTGCATGGCCCGCCCGTGGCGGATATTGGGAAGCTTTGCAATATGGCACAACCCGTGCTTGTTGGCACGGGCAGTCCATGTTGAATGCTGAAATCATCTGAGAACTAGACACGACCCGTGCCGGCTGGCATGGCCCGTGCCGGTTGGCATGGCCCGTCTATGGCAGCTGAACTTCTCTTGAAAAGTCATTTTTGAATCCCATGTTAACTCCTTTTCGTGCCCTATCAAGGAAAATAAACAAGAATAACTCTCCGAACTAGAAAAGTATCAAAATGAAGCCTGAATAGGTGAAAACATAGAATATATGAAAAATAAATGATATAAAATGTGTGTCAAACTATGATAAAAATCCTATATGAAATGCACACATCAAAATCCCCAAAATAATCCTTTGTCCTCAAGCAAATATCAATATCTAGAACACATGTGAATGATCATATCTTAAGCTTAATAAGTTCATCTAATCCCATCAAGTAGTATTATCATAAAGCAAAGACATTCGATTAGTTTCACCAAGCCCACAAGAAAGTCAAAGTGCACAGTGCGTAGTTTGCTCCTAAAGTTTTCAAGTTTCGCTCTAAGTCAAGTCGTCATTCCATCGTGTTCCCAAGGTTTCCTGCATTAGGCACTTACCTACCATATGCGAGGCTCGTTCCCTCTTCCCAACATAAAGTCTCAAAAGAGTACTTGGTATCAAGAGAAACTTAATAGTTATTTTCCTAGTAACCTAACTCGGTCTCAAAGGGGTAACATATTAGTTTCCACTCATGACAACTATTTTTTGTGATCTCTTATTCTTTTATTCTTCCTTTTTTTTTCTCTAAGTGCTTGCAATGTGCAACACTTAAACAAAGAAACCTTTTCATCTCCTTTTTTTTTTTTTATCATTTTTTTAGATTGAGATAAGATTTTTCTAAATGAGTTGACATGAACCTAGGTTATCCAATAACTAAAATGTTGGAAGAGAGTCACCTATGGTTATCAAGGTCCTAGTCCGACAAGATGAATCATGACTAAGTCGTACTAAATTAACTTTTCAAAAATAAACCATAAGTGAAGTGAAATAGTTAAACTATCAAATAGGCATTTAGTGAACCTTCATCAACTCAACAATGCTTTTGTAATCTTACCACAAGATATAGAAAATATGAAATCCCAAAAATAAAGGAGTGTATCCACATGGTATCATCAAAATATTGCTTAAAGGGCAAGGCTATGCATGAATGCTTCATGTTGACATCAAAAAGAGCAATATGAACAAAAAATAATATGCTGAATGAAAACAACTACTAAATTAACAAGCTATAACAAAACCTCACAAATAGGCACATTAAACAATACTAACAAAAGAATAACAAACTAACCCTGAAAGTGAGGTGCTCCTCCAATAGAAATGATCAACGTGGACGACGACGAGGAAATTGAGGAAGGGGAGGCATGTCGAAATTGTTGAGAACTCAAGAGTTGAGGTTACAATGCCATTGATACAAATGCTTGATCTGAGATGTTGTACTATCCTCTATTCTCCCTGTGGTCTTCTTCCCTCCCCAATTGCTTCCATTGATCATACATAAACTGCCTCATCTCATCCTGAAATTATCTTTGATCTCACATAAAGGCTGCCTCTTCTTGCCTCAGCTTGAAAATTTATTTTAGCCTCATTATAGTGCATCTATATCCTATGAAAATGTCTTGAGAGGCCATCTAGTTCACTGCTCCAATGTCCCCATTGTTCCTTCATATTCTACCTTACAGAAACTTGTTCTGCATGAATATTATCAAGGCTAGAACAAAAATCAGAAAAATCATATATAGAGGGGCCTATAGGATGAGAAAAAGAAGGGCCAGCTAGTTCTGTGTTTAAAGTGGGTGGCTCATCCTTGAATACCGATGGTTCTTCTCTCTCAATAGGTGACCTCTCTCTATCAGGGTGGACTACTGGTGCATGGGGCATTTCAGAAGGGGTCAAATGTGGCTCACTATATGGAGGTAGTTGTGGGACTCGCTTCAACGTCTATTTTTCTAGGTTGGTGATAGTGGTGTATTCGATATTTGACAATTTAAAGGGTGTGCCTTTATTTAATACAAAAGAAAATGAATCTCTCTCTAGAATGAACATCCTATAAGATAAACACACTTCTATATCAATACTTGGACTGCCTTCTATGCTCTCCAACCCCCTCAAATTATAATGGAGAATTTCAGCTATGTGGGTAATTAATCTACCAACCATTATTGTTCCTGAAGGGGCTTTCCCGAACTTAACAAGATGCTTAATAAAATGGGAGCCAAAATTGATGCTCTCTTCATGCGTCACACACTATAAGCATAAAAGTTCACTAAGCCTCACAATCACTTCACTATCTCCTCTTCCAAAAATGGTATTTGCCATTATTTTATGGAGGTAGTAGAATACGAGATTTTTGAGTTGGGAGGCTTTTTCCCTTAAGGGATCATACTCACTTGATCCAGTCAATTCCCACCAAAAAGTATAGACTTTAAAATCCTTTGGTATTCTTCTCTCACCCCCAGTTGAAAGTCCGAAATAATAATTGAATTGTTTTAAGGACCACTCATATTCATCATTAAACAATCAGAAAGTGATCTTCTCCTCCTTAGTCTTCTCTCCAATCAAAATATTAGCTTCCAAGGAACTAATGAATTCAAGGGTTGTCCTAGTATAAGTGGGACAACAAATACTCATCAACTCATCCCAACTCACTCTACTAATTAACCAAGATATATCCTCTTTGATCCCTAGGACTTCCACAACATGTTCCTCTAAATATCTTGTAGGCATAATCCTACGCTTTACAAGAATATCAAAACATGCTTTGTGATTTTCATCATGAAAAATGATACCAAAAGAATTGTTACCCTTATTGCGTGCTTTCTCCTTTCCCTTACCCTTGGAATTAGATGCTTCTCCTCTCCTTGTCCTTTTCATCTTTTGCATTAAATGATGGAGATCTCTCAAAGGATAGTGGTTTTTTGAAGGCATGATCATTGGAGAAGAGAGAATGTGGAGATTTAGGACAAGAGGAGGCTTAAATACATAGTTTAGTGGAGGAAGATGAAGGGTTTTGGATGTTTTAGGGTCACCGCGGGCGGCGGCACAACTAGGGTTTGGCTAGCACGGTCGATCCTTTATAAAGGGTTCATCTGACACTGCCCGTGTTGACTGGCATGGCCCTTGTGTTGGTGCTATGTTATGCAAATCCCTCACCATGGCCCGTGTTGGCTGACAGGGCACCCCCATGGTGTGTATTGTATTCTTATGAAATTCTATTGATTTTGGCCTCGGTCAGTGCTGGCTAGCATGGGCACCCCGTGGCAAACTCTGAAACTCCTGGTGGTGACTTGTGATTGTCCATTGGCCTACAAAACTAAATGATTTGATAAAAAATACTCAAAATTAAAATTTTAATGAAAGTAAACTTCAAACGATCTATGAAACGAAAGATTAGGTTGCCGCCCAAGAAGTGCTTGTTTTAGGTTCTTAGCTTGACCCCTTTTCTCAACTCAACTCAGAGCTTTTTCTTTGAGGGGATTCCTTTCCCCTCCTCCGAGCATTCCAAGCTGACAAAGCTCTTCCCTTTGTTTGGCTCTTTATGGAATAATATATTTTCCATATTTCAAAGGATCAATGTTTGGTTCAGTGTCTGTAGGTCTTTCAAATTGACCCTCCTTATAAAAATTACTTTCCTCTCCATTGTCATCTTTATGAAAATCAGTGGATAACCTTGAGAGGTCAAACTCCAACTTATTCTTCCCAACCGAAAATGAGAGTTTATGATTTCTCACATCTATAATTAATTTGGTGGTGGCCAAAAATGGTCTTCCAAGTATGAGAGGGATCCGACGGGGGTTCTCTTCTATCTCTAAAACAACAAAGTCTTTAAGCACAACAATGTCACCAATTTTTATAGGGACATCCTCTAGGATTCCCAAGGGATATCAACAAGAATGGTTGGCTAAATGCAAAGTTATTATTGTGAGTTTTAAGTCCCCTGGACATAGCTTATTACATATGAAAAATGATATTAAATTCATGCTAGCACCTAAATCACAAAAAGCTTTATTAATCTTTTTATCCCCGATGAACATGGGATAGAAAAACTTCCCAGATCTTTTAGTTTGGGAGGAAGCTCATTTTGAATAATGACACTACACTCCTTAGTCAATGCAACGATTTGAGTTTTTGTTTTCCTCTTATGAGAGATGATTTCTTTCATGAATTTTGCAAATTGTGGCATTTGGTGCAAAGCATCGAGCAACGACACCTCCACACAAAATTTCTTCATCATCTCCAAAAATTTTACAAATTCTTCATCTTGCCTTGTCTTTGCAAAATGTTGTGGGAATGGAATTGGTGGGTGATAAGGTCGCATTGGAGGTTGTAGCAAGGTGTCTTCTATGTGTTCCTTTGATTTTCTTAATTTCTCCTCAACCACTATAGGCATTTTAGGTATACCAATTCCTTTGACAAAGTCATCTTCTACATTCTTCATGCCTTCATTTGAATCTTTCAACACCTTTCCACTTCTCAAGTTTATGACATTACAATATTCTACCGGGTTGGTCTCCGATTGTCCCAAAATTTTTCCTAGAGTTCTTGCAATTGATCTTGCCACTTATGAGACTTGGTTTTCCCACATCTTTGTATGACTTGTAAGGGAATCAATCGAAGTCTTCAACTCTTTGATCATGATCTCATGATTAGAGTGTTGTTGTTTAAACTTTTCATTAGCTTCAGATTGTGTACTTAAGAACCACAAAAGTCTATACAAAACTTTTCATTAGCTTAGAGTGTTGTTGTCTAAACTTTTCATTAGCTTCATACAAATCTCAACAACCACAAAAGTCTACACAATCTGAATTACTCCATCATTTGTGTAGCTTCTACAAAAGTAATTCTGAATTACTCCATCTAGCTTGGAGAAAATGATGGAGTAATTCATACAAAGATGTGGGAGTAATTCATATGAATTACTCCATCATTTTCTCCATGCTAGACTTTTGTGGTTGTTGAGATTCAGAATTCTGACCATAACTCCCTTGTTTATGATATGGCCCTTGATTAGAGTGGTAAAAAAAATTTGGATGATTCCGCCATCTAGGATTATATGTGCTCGAATAATGGTTGTTATGCTATGAATTTGAAATTGATAATTACATCGACATGTTCCCCCGACCACCTTGCATGATTGTTAAAACTGAGCAATTTTCTCCAATGTGTCATGAAATTCCACAAATATCACAAGACAAATTAATAGCATTTACTGGGCTTACACTTAATGAATCTAACTGCTTGCTCATAACATCCAATCGTGCAACCATAAAGTCCATAGAATTTACCGAGTGCATCCCGGAGTTTGCACAAGAACACTTCTCTCGATAGCCCATTGATGATGATTGAAAGCTACACTTTCTATAATATCTTCAGCTTCTTCTAGTGTCTTATTCATAATAGCTCCCCCAGCAGCCAAGTCAAGTGAAACCTTTGTAGCATATGAAATCTCATTATAGAATGTATGAATAATCAGCCATCTCTCAAGCACATGGTGTGCACATTGCTGCAATAAGCTCTTATAACGATCCCATGCTTCAAATAATGACTCCCCATCCTTTTGCATGAAATTCGTGATAAGGTGTCGCATGTGAGTAGTTTTGCTAGGTGGGTAGAATTTGTTGGAACGTAGGAGGCAAGAGAGGGGGGGGGTGAATCTTGTTCAATTAAAATATTTTTTTTAACATAAACTTAAAACAAAGTTAGTAACGGAAAATAAAAATAAGAACATGGTTTCTTTTTACTTAGTTTACAATCTTGTGACTATTACTCCAAGGCCCAGCGATCCTTGACCGCTTTCATTAGGTAATCATTAAAATAGTTCTTCAATTGAAGCACGGTCGTACAAGTATGAGATTTACAATTAATATGCAAGTATGAAAAAAATATATCGACAACAAGAGTAAGACTTTGGCGTAGGTTGTCGAATAGCCTCTTGGCATAGTGGTAGCACAAACTTGCACGCGCAGTAGTAGAGATGAAGCAGTGAATATGATCAAAAAATGAATGAATGGGTTAGTTCCTTTTATAGGTGATGTTTGGTTGACTGATCCCTCATTCCGTTGACTGATTCTTTTAGTCAACGAAACCTTCTATCCGTCGAGTGAACCCCGCGCCTTTCCTTCTTTGCTCTGATTTGATCCGTCCGATCCCATAAATCACACTTATTCATTCGACTGATCCAACTGATCCGTCGATGGAACCCGAAGCTTCCTTTCCTACATGATTTGATCTCATCTCTGTTGTTTAGCATTTTTGGATCGGTCGACAAATCCATGTTATCTGTCGACTAATAAAGCTATAATACCATGTCTGTCGAATTTAGTCTGATTTATGCCACGCTGGCTGGATCAGTCGATTGATCCCATGGATTCATTAACTAAAAAAAACTTTTTACCATGTTTGCTTAACTCTGATTGGTTCTGTGTCACGCAGGCCGTATCAGTCGATGGAACCTCTAGTTCGATCGACCGAACCTACGATCAACCCCAAACTTTGTTTATCTGTAAAACAAAGTTAGTATAGGTAATATAATAATAGGAGTCCTACAAAATAGTGTTAGACAAATATATAAATATGCATGAGTATGATAGTTAGGACTATCTTGATCTCAACTTTAAAACCTTCATTGGTTTGTTCAGTTGGATCAACGCCTAAAGTTTGTCCCTACCGGGACATGACCTCACTGCTCTCCCTCAAGGAGTTTACCTCAACTTACCTACCAAACATCGGGACCTCCAGACCTATTTCGACTTTGCTCAGCATCGGATCGGCCTGGCAGGTCTTCGACTTGTTTCAATATCGAGTTCCAAACCTATCAAATCTACCTGCCAGATGTTAGGTCCCCTTGACCCATCTAGACTAACTATCTAGTTTCACGATCTACTGAGACTTCCCTTGCCTAGTATTAAATCCAGCTAACCTACTAGGACTTTCCAACTTGAGCCTCCTGCACACTTGATCTGATCATCAGATAACAACAAGACTTAACTTAAACCTTTGACAACATCAAAATATAGGTTCAATTCTGGTGCTCCCTACACCAACAATCTTTCCGTTTTTGATGTTTGGTAATTCAGGTTCACAGTTAAGTTAAACCATTTAGAGTTAAGTTTTAACTGAACTCCCCCTTAAATTAAACTCCTGCCCCTGAATTCAATATCTCTCCCCCTATGACACATCAAAAATTGGGATCGTAACAATATAATTTGGAAATTTGTTTCGTAATATACTAAGTATTTTCAAAAAAATAACTTTGAAAATTTTCAAATACCCCAGAAATTTTGAAAATTGGTTTGTGAAATTTAAAAAAAATAATAACTTAGAAAATTTTGAAAATAATTTTTGAAAACTTTTGGAAACAACTTAGAGAAGTGTTGTATTTTGAAAAATATCTAAGAGTAACTTAGAAAATAATTTAAGAATTTTTTGAAATATTTTAGAAGTGTTGAAAATAGCTTTGAAAATTTTGAAAATAGTTTTGAAAAAAATAATTTAAAACTAACTTTGAAAATAATTTCAAAAATAACTTTACAAATTTTGAAAATAGTTTTCAAAAATTTGAAACTAGCTTTGAAAATTTTGAAAATAATATTAAACAATTTTGAAAATATAGGTTGCTCCCCCTTAACATAACAATTTCTTTAGTCCTTATGTCCAAGCATGTATGATATGCATAAGTTTTGAAAATATTTAAAAAATAACAATATCTAGGAAACTATCCTTATTTTGAAATATCTAACTTTAGTTTTTTAGCTGTTTATCATAAGATATTAGCTTTTGACTAAAGTTAGTCAAGTTGAGTATTAGGTTCCAGCTAGTTCTTAACTAAGAAGGATTACTGTCATGCCCCGGAAGGATATTTATCCAACGAAAATCAGACAGCACCTCCCCTGTATGGCTGACAATATCCTGAATACATGATCACATCAACAACTACAAAATAATACCCCATACAGGTATTCACATCCACGCAATATAATAACTGAGAAAAAATATCCTACTCGGGTATTGCACAACCACGTAGTGTAATAATGATAAAACTAAACAATAACGATGGTCTACAAGACCAGAAACCCAAAAACATACTGTTGCGAGTCGGCCCGACTTACGAAACTAAGTACATTAATAGAAACAAAATTGAAATCTGGATATAAATCCATTAATACAATACCAATGAATTAAATAAATACGGAAGCTAAAAACAAACCATCACAAAACGAAGGTAAATCCGAAGTTCGATGTGAGTGAGACGGCGCGGGCAGATATTCTCCAAGTGACCCAATCATAATCCTGCTAACAAGGAAACAACAAAAGGAAGCAGGGATGGTGAGTACAAAGGAAATACTGAGCAGGTATAAGACAGATAGTGCATGAACAATAACAAGTACAATGACTCAAGAATGTACAGGGAACAAAAGATATACAGTCTCACAAAAAGAATCAACTCACCATCGTATGCTAATAATACTCGTATGCCAATACTATACATGCACCCTACTCAACTGTAAATAGTATCAAGGGTAGTGCCAATAATACAGAATATGGG
>JBBUKS010320881.1:0-20383 GCA_038050645.1 Hedychium gardnerianum
CGCTGCTACTTTGAAAAGAAAAGATTTTCGAACGAGATTCACTCCCCCCCTCTCTCTTGTCTCTAACGATCCAACAGTGGCGAGCTTCGTCAAGAACATCGAGCCGTGGCTTGATCTGTTGGGCTCCGATGCATCAGAGAAGTCGATCACGAGGGGCGGAAAATGAACACTTTCAGAGGATGAGACTAACAATTTGTTGATTCTTCGCCAAAGAGCGACTCCGGTGGTCGCAAGAGTGTCGGTATGTCCCTGGTGGTGAAGTAAGTTTTTTAATTTCAGATCAAAGATATGAACTTTATGTGTTTTAGAGTGGTTCCATTTTTTTTTACCAGTAGTTGTTTGATGAAATGTCAAGGCACAACTAAAGGCGGAGATGGAGGCGGACGTCGCCTAGTTGTTTGTGAAGGTTAGCATGGATAAGACTCCTTACTTAAGAAAGATTGACCTCAAGGTTTACAAGGTGTAGAAGGAGCTCAGGGAAGACTTGGATAGCATGATCAAATGATTTTCCCCTAGATAAGCAAGCATGACTTAATTGTTGCTACCATCACAAACTGATATGTGTTTATATTTCTCAATAACTATTGTTGCAAATTATTAACTCTCACATCTCTTGTAGGAGAAGTATCAAGAATCAAGAAAAGAAGATTGCAATGGATGTGAATATGCCTAGGGGTATTCGATTAAAATCGAATCGAACCGAATCAAATTAATCAAATCGAACTGAACCAATTTTTTTTCTAACAAATCGAACCGATCAAATTTTTTGATAAAACCGAACCGAACCAAACCGAACCAAAAAAATATCGGTTTAACCAAATTAATCGAATTTTCTAATTGTGATAAAAAAAATCGGTTGTCTTTAATAAAATTTCGGTTTCGATCTAAAAAAACGGGTTTAAAAATTGGATTCGATGAAAATTTTGGTTTATTCGGTCTATTCGGTTAACCGAATAAGAAATTTCAAAAATCGAACCCAAATCGAATTAACCGATTTCTTCGGAAAAAAATCGAATTTTTAAATTCGATCGGTTTAATCGGTTTGTTCGATTTAACCGAATTTTTGCTCACCCCTAAATATGTCATCACTTACAAAGACAGATGGTGATTTGATATTGGTTGGAGATGTTCCTTTGGAGTGAGTGTCATGCACTAACTTGCGTGTGTTTGAGGAACTATTCATTTTTCTTGTGAATTAACAAGAATCTCTTCAATTGTTATTTACATAATATTTATATCTTCTTGCAAAAGACTAAAGATAATGAAAAAATATGAAGCAAGAGGTTTAGAATCAAGACAACAAGAAGTCAACCAGTCGTACAAAAAGATACAAATGGAACATGAGCGTTTACTTCATGAAACTAATTATTTTGTCTAAGTTCATAGACACTGAACAGAGAAAGGAAAGATTGGAAATGAATTTTAGATCACCTTAACGTTCTTATTCAGAAAAGAAGTTAAAAATATGAAAAGGGAAATTGCAAGACAATATGTTAAACGTTGTTCAAGCATGCATTTCACTGAGAATAACATGCATGTTGCATATAAGATGTGCTATTGTTGTGTGAAAAAAAGGAAACTATCAACTTGAGATCAATTGTTGTTTGTATATTGTAAATTGATATTTGGTATGTTATAAAATGATTTTGTTCTTTTATTTGAGAAATATTTTATCTTAATCTATGTTGGTATTGAATTCTTATTATAGATTGATATTTGAGAAACTATCAAACGAGTACTTTTGTAAAATGGTTTTGGTTTCGACATATTAATGAACTTATTTGTGGTGTCGATCAGTGAGTATGATTGTCGTGTCCCTAATAATGAGTATGATTCGTAACTGCTACAACATAGGAAAAAAAATTAAGATTAAAATTGTTCGGAGACTACAAAAAGAATTTAAACAATGTTTTTTGAGCCTGAAACCTGGCCATTACGGGTTTCACCTCATAATAAACTGTAGATATCTGAATGAGCTTTGATTTGATATATTGTACGTCCCGTGGTTCAACTCGAATCAAAAGTTATGAATGTTGGTGCAATCGACCTCCAGGGTTTTGATATTTATTTAACGATATTTTTATTAGAGTCTGTCAAGGTTGACCTTGTTATGTGAGAAGTCTAGTCAAGTCAAGGTTAACCGGATGACTAGCAAAGAGAAAGTCCTGATTGAGGTTAGGCAAGGGAAAGTCCTGACTGCGGTTTGGCAAGAGAAGGTTCTAATTGGAGATTAGGCAAGAGTGAGTAATCTACTGAGTGACTAGCAAGTTCAAGCGGGTATGAAGGACTTAAGTTTTGGCAAAAAAAATTCTATGGGGAGGTAACCCTAGGTAATGAAAAGTCTTAGAGGAGTGAACTCTAAGTAAAAGAAAAACCCTAGGGGAAAATAATCCTAGGTAATAAGAAATCTTAGAAGAGTGAACTTCAAGCAAATGTGATTGAAAGGTTTTCGATCGATCACGCGTGGTCGATCGGACCAGCGCTTGCTAACACTATTGTGCTAACTTGGTGATGCAGGAAAGTCTTAGTGGATCGGGTCGATCAGATACTGAACAGAGAAAGTCCAAACAAATCTGAAGGATCAGATGTTTGGCAAGTGAGTTGAGATAAACTCTTGGAGGGAGTGTAGTGAGGTCGTGTCTCGATAGGGACAAACCTTAGGCATTGATCCAACTAAAGAAACCAACAAAAATTTCTAAGTTGAGATCAAGACAGTCCTAACTGTCATACTCATGCATATTTATATATTTGTCTAACTCTATTTTGTAGAACTTCTATTATTATATTGTTTGTGCTAACTTTGTTTTGCAGATAAATAAAGTTCAGGGTTGACCGTGGGTTCGATCGACCAAACAAGAGGTTCCGTCCACCAATCCGGTTAGTGTGGCATAGAATCGATTAGAGTTCAATCAACAGGGTAAAAAGTTTTTCAATCGACGGATCCATATGATCAGTCAATCGATCCAGCCAGCATGGCATAAAGATCAAACTTCGCAAATAAAGTTGACAACATGTTTAGTTGATGGATACATTTTATCAGTCGACTGATCCATAAACTGAAATGACAGCGATCAGATTGAATCACGCAAGAAAGGAAGCTTCGGGTTCTGTCGACGGATCAGTTGGATCAGTCGACCGAACAAGCATGATTTACAGGAACGGATGGATCGAATTAGAACAAAGAAGAAAAGGCGCGGGGTTCAGTCGATGGATAGGAGGTTCCATTGACTGAAAGGATCAATCGACGGAATGAGGGATTAGTCGACCAAACATCTCCTATAAAAGAAGACATCAGGCTCTGATCCGAGTAACTCATTCATTCGACCTTCTGTTGCATTCATTCACTGCTGGTGCAAGCTAGTACTACCACAACGCTGGAAGGCTATCCGACGTTCTACGTTCACCTTCATCTTCATTGTCTGTATATTTTGTATTTGCTTGCATTCATTCTGTAAGAAGATAGCATCATTATTGCTATCCTCCTAATTTTGTACGATTCAATACTTAGTGGATTGCCCAATGAAAGTGGTCAAGGATCGCTGGGCCTTGGAGTAATAGTCACGAGACTACGAACCAAGTAAAAAGAAATTGTGTTCTTATTCTCTATTCCGCTGCTAACTTTGTTTTATGTTTATTCGAAAAAGAAAAGATTTTAAAACGAACGAGATTCACCCCCCTCTCTCGTCTTATTCGATCCAACAATGAAGACCAACGACAACGTTGTTGCTAATCTTCTAAAGACCAATAACACGTTGTAGCAGCTAAGAAATTATAATTACTACAATTACAAGTTATAATTTTGAGAGGTCATAACATTTGATTCGTGAACTATAAGACTCATAATATATCAAATCGAAGATCTCTAAACAAGTTTCGATTTAATATATTATATGTCTCGTGGTTCAACCTGAATCAAAAGTTATAGCATCTTAAAGTTGAACTTGTAGTTGTAGCAGCTACAGTTTCGTAGCTACTACAACGTGTATGTTGGGTAAATTTTGAGAGACCATAACTTTTAACTCATGTTGAGTCACGAGACGCACAATATATCAAATTGAAGATCTCTAAATGAATTTCGATTTGAAGATTAGCAACACGTTGTTGTTGATCCTCTGAAAACCAACAACATTTTGTTGTTGGTCTTCTGAAGATCAGCAATATGTTGTAGCAGCTACGAAATCATAGTTGTTATAACTACAAATTATAACTTTGAGAGATCATAACTTTTAACTCGAGTTGAGCGACAGGACACACAATATATTAAATCGAAGATCTCTAAACGAGCTTCGATTTGATATATTGTTTGTTTCATGATTCAACTTGAATCAAAAGTTGAATCACGGGAGGAACAATATATCAAATCGAAGCTCATTCAGATATCTACAACTTGTTATGAGGTGAAATCCGTAACAGCCAAGGTTCAGACTTAAAAATATCGTTTAAATCCTTTTCGTAGGTTCCGAACAATTTTAATCTTAAATTTTTTTTCCATGTTGTAGCAATTATGGATCATACTCATTATTAGGGCCACAATGATTATACTTATTGACAGACACCATAAATGAGTTCATTAATATGTTAAAACCAAGACCATTTTACAAAAATACTCGTCTGATAGTTTCCCAAATATCAATTTACAATAAGAATTCGACACCAACATAGATTAAGATAAAATATTTCTCAAATAAAAGATTAAGATCATTTTATAACATACCAAATATCAATTTACAACATATAAATAATAATAGATCTTAAGTTGATAGTTTCCTTTTCTTTCACACAATAATAGCACATCTTATATACAACATGCATGATATTCTCGGTGAAATGCATGCTTGAACAACGTTTAGCATCTTGTCTTGCAATTTTCCTTTTCATATTTTCAGCTTCTTATCTGAATAAGAATGATAAAGTGATCTAAAATCTATTTCCAATATTTCCTTTCTCTATTCAGCGTCTATGAACTTGGACAAAATAATTAGTTTTATAAAATAAATGCTCAAGTTCCATTTATATCTTTTTGTACGACTTGTTGACTTCTTGAGGTCTTAATTTTAAGCCTATTGCTTCAGATTTTTTTTCATTATCTTTAGTCTTTTGTAAGAAAATATAAATATTCTATAAATAATAATTAAAAAAATTCTTGTTAATTCACCAAAAAATGAATAGTTCCTCAAACACACACAAGTTAGTGCATGACACTCACCCACATCTCCAACTAACATTAAGTCACCATTTTTGTCTTTATAAGTGATGACATATTCACATCCATTACAACTTTCTTTTCTTGATACTTCTCCTGCAAGAGATGTAAGAGTTAATAATTTGTAATAATAATTATTGAAAAATATAAACACATATCAATTTGTGATAGTAACGCATTTGAATCATGCTTGCTTATCTAGGGGAAAATTATTTGATCATACTATCCAAGTCTTCCCGAAGCTCCTTCTACCCCTTGTAAATCTCGAGGTCAATCTTCTTTGAGTAAGGAGTCTCATCCATGCTAACCTTCACAAACAACCAAGCGGTGTTCGCCTCCATTTCTGCCTTTAGTTGCGCCTTGATAGTTCATCAAACAACTACTAGTAAAAAAATAGAACCACTCTACAACATACAAAGTTCACATCTTTGATTTGAAATCAAAAACTTACTTCACCACAGGGACACACCGATACTCCTATGACCATCGAAGTCACCCTCTGATGAAGAATCGACGAAGTCAATCTCATCTTCTGGAAGCATTCATTTTTCTCCCCTCGTGACCGGCTTCTCCGATGCATCGAAGCCCGACAGACCAAGCCGCAACTCAGTGTCCTTGATGTAGCTCGCCGCGGCTTCCACGTCGTTCGCTTTCTTTTAAATCTTGTTTAAAAAATACCACTAATTCTCATAGCCCACCACGAATCAATCCAAAACTCTAATCTTGATATCAAACTATCGCCGACTTGTCTTATCTCTCTGCATCATTGGACGAAGGCGAAAGAGATGATGGAGGAAACTCATCGAGACGGAGATGAAGAAGATGACTGAGATATTAGATTTTTTTAGCGACTAAAAAAATAAAACGCTTCAAACTTTTTGTTCTGATGAACAGTGAAAAGGAGGAGGAATATGATGGGAAAGAGAATGAAAAGGGTTATGTGATTTGATCAATAGCTATGCGCTTTGAGTAATACGTAAAACCAAATACACAATTTGGGAAATCACCGCATTTTATTTATTTATTTTATGAGTAAAAAGGCATTTCTGTTAGTGTCATGAATTTCAAAATATTCTTAAAACATCAGGATTCAAAGAAGTTCTAGACAAAAACACTGCTCAGCTTTGAACTTAGGCAGTGAGAGGAGGATTGAAATAATAATAATAAAAAAGGCCTTGCTGAAATGCTTAAATCCAGTCATTGAGAAAACATATTTGCCAAATGTTCATACAACACAGAATGATCTTACTAGTAAAATATTAAATCTCTGGTTTGTGATATCTGCCTATTTCCAAGAATTGGGGATGAACAGAATCCTCCCCCAAATGAACATGTATGAAAGAACTCGAGATCTCGTGTGTTAAAACAATAGAATCTAGTAAACAAGAGCTAGCAAATATATGCAAATGAAAGGCAATTGATGTCAAAAGTCATACGCTGTGTTGGTATTCGCCCTCGGAATTCGATTATGATCTGTGGATTTCATAGTTGCCTGATGTCGATTGGACTCAGGTGAAGGACTGTACTGATTGTATTCTAAGGGAGGTGGTGGTTCACTATTGCTCCTGCAATTTCCAAACTTGTTCCTTTCTGAATGAAGCACACTCGATTCATTTGCTCCATTCACAGTAGCATCGTTCTTCTCCAAATTATTATCACTTGGAGCTTCTTTCGGAACCTCATAGAGTGTCACGGCGCAGTCACTGTACTGAAACAGAAAGTCTTCCCTGCTCTCAGGCAGATTTTGAATGTTCTCAAGGGTCTCAACCACCTCGTTCATAGCAGGCCGGCCTTTCGGGTTTTGGCTGAGGCATCGATGTGCCAAACTAGCCACCTCAGTAGCAACTCTGTTAGAATATTGCCCTTCCAATCTTGAATCCAAAATCTTCAGCAACTTCCTGTTATGGATGAGGAGTGGTCGAGCCCACTCGACTAGATTTTGTTGTCGGTTTGGACGGCTTTTGTCCACTGCTCTTCTCCCTAAAAGCATCTCAAGCAGCACAACTCCAAAACCATAGACATCACTCCTTGCAGTTAAATGGCCTGAAAGGAATCAAAATCAGTATAATTGAACTATATATATATTATTGCAAGTTTCAAATATGTGTCAGATTTTTCTTATGATGCATGACAAGAAGATAACAGAAATAAAATAAGTTTATCCATCTTGCACATTTATTAAAATAGTACCTGATTGATTATATGGATTTTGATGTCTGTATTATATTGAGGTTAAGCCACTGTGCTGATGTGATATTGTTATACTCATAGATAGAGTAAAAGAAAAGTAGTTTTGTCACAAATATATCAAAGGCAAATGTGATCAAACTTTCAGTATTTTATTTACTAGATACTGAAAGCATATCACTCACCTATGCATTGTGAGATATATCAGCCAGTGACTCTCAAGAGAAAGTTACTTGTAAGGTTTAACGACCATAGCTGGGATTGTGCTTTGGGAAGACTCACCAGTCATTATATACTCAGGGGCCGCATATCCATATGTGCCCATCACCCGAGTTGAAACATGAGTTTGGTCGCCCATAGGCCCTTCCTTTGCAAGGCCAAAGTCTGAGAGCTTCGCATTATAATCCTAACAAAGTTACAAACTGTATTAAACAGAATGAGAAGACATCTCAAATGAACCTAATGGTGTTCGAACATGAAAAATACTAAAGTTAGTTCGAAGCTACAAATAGAATAATCCTGATACGGGAGAATATATTTTCTTGACCTGAACCAACTAAGTCTTGGTAGGAAAGCAACCTTTAAATGAAAAAATGCGATTGAATTACTACTGAACTACAATTACGTATTTAAAAATCAATGAATTTTCAGATTATTAATTCTTTTTTTGTGTAATTATTTATCCGCTAGAAGTATCATAGTATTCTTACCCTCTGAGATTTCATCAATGCATTTGAAATATTGAACCTTCGACCTTAATAACTGACAAGGATCTGCCCAAATTGACATTAACAAGAAATTTACTATATCTATTCCTATTGTCCTTAGATTACTATAGCCCACCTAATACCCAGTGCAATTGGTGTAAAAAGGACAAACCGCGTCTAGTAATATATTTGATGTTTTGAAGTCACGATAAATGATGGATTGTTCAGCTCCATGAAGAAAGGCAAGTCCTTTTGCTGCACCAATGGCAATTTTCATCCGAGTGGACCATGGCATTGTAAGGCAAACCCCTGTCAAGAAGAAACCTAAACTTGGTAAATAAACAATGTAACTAAACAAGATTTGAAATTTTTGTCACCATGTTGTTGGACGTTACTCTGAAGAATAAAAAGCATAAGAAGCTGGTGTTCATACAATAGCAGCCTATATTGCACTCTCTGTATTTAATTTCTCTTTTAATATCAGTGCCCTAGTCTGCAACTTACCCAAGTGTGGAGGAAGGTATCAACAAAACTGAGGCAAGTACACAGATAATGGCGTCAAAATTTTCCACTGAACTACTATTTATAGACGAGGACACTGAGATGCATGTATGCTGATAATTGAATATTATACAGACCATTTATCAGAAGATTAATCTAATGGAAAAAACTTAAGATAAAAGCTGGTGAAAAGACACATTTAGTTAATATAGATTAGTATCAAATAGGAAAAGTTAGCCAAAGTATAAACAGTTAAATAACCTTAAAATTTATTAATGATATTTATGCAAAAAAAGTTCAATGTGAAGGATTAACAGCATTGAACCAAATAATCTGAGAATACAATTTGTTCCTTGTTACACAAAGACAATCACATGGATAAATGTGCAGAGCAGAACAAAAATTCTATTATACATGTATAAAGATATTACTCTTTGTATCTAACTTCTGAAATCTGCCTTATATGGAGAACAAAGAGAATTAAGGGATAGGCAGTAGAACTGCCTACAAATCTGTCTATAGTACTTAGTTTATGCTACACAGTTATAACTAGTGTCTATTAGTAAGATTGAAGCAAGAGATAGATGCATATCTTGCTCATTAGTAACCCATTTGAAGAACTTGTTGATGTCGCACTATTCCACATATTTTGTCCAATATCAAGATATGGAGAGGTGACTATAAATGGCCATTAACTAAAATATGTAAAATCAGAAGTTAGTGATCCTTGTTAATTAAACTAATTGCATGATAATAAATAAAAACATGAGTATTTACTTCGGAACAGGTGCTTTTCAAGGCTTCCACAAGCCATATACTCGTATACTAGCAGCCTATGGTTACCCTCACAGCAATAACCAATAAGTTTGACAAGATGCGGGTGACTTAGTTGCCCCAGATAGTTAACTTCTGCCTGAAAAGCAAAAGGTAAACTCATTTTATAATACTATCATAAAAGCATAAAAAATAAAATACTATGAAAAACATGTGGCTTCAATATCTTCTATTATTTGTCACAGGAAACATCAGAATATGTATTTCCCAATAGTCATAACGCATTACAAACATAGTAAATGTAAAATTCAGCCAAAATGCTTTAGAGGTATAGTTCTAGGGATTCCATACTAATTTACATATTTAGATATGCATTTTTAAAAATAAGAACCTGATAAAATCCTTTAACTACTGAATAAACTTAAATGTCCAATTATATGTAACAAATAATTCTCAAGGTGCCATAGTAGCTTCCATTTGCATACCTAGTCAGACAGGATCTTAACTTATGGCTATGATCGGAAAAATATGATCATTTAATTATTGCGTGACCCAATTTTTCAGAGGGCCAATACAGGATTGTCCTAAGTACAACTGTTATCTTTTTAGTACCAACACTGGTGGCACAAAAAAAGATAGTAAAACTAATTTCTGATAGCCTTTGGGGAATACTAGAGCAATTGTTGTTAGCGAGTTCTAAGATTATCAAAGTTCCAGTCATGTCTCATCCATTGAGGTTTAAAAGTCACCAAAAGAATAACAATGTACATGTTCATTAGCAAAGGCAAAAGATTGTGGATTATTAAGCAATTTATTTTTTGCCATGCTCGGCAGCTCTTTGCACTCTATGGGAGGAAAAATAATGGAAAAGAAATTAACTGTATAGATCTGCAAATCAGGGGAACATTACCAGCCATTCCTTGTCCCCTTGTAGACCATTCGGATTGAGCTCTTTCACAGCAACTTGAGTGGACTCAAAATCTGGCCTCACATTCTCATCAATGACACCTTTATACACAACTCCAAAACCACCTTCTCCAAGAATTTGATCAGGTCGAAAATTTCTGGTAGCTGCTCTCAATTCACTATAGGTAAATATGTAGACATTTCCATATCCAGAAACCAGAAGGTCATTCACATCCTTTGGAGGAGCTAGTGTACTTGAACTGTTGCTCTGTGATGAAGTGGTACTTTGCTTTGGTGGACATAGAGATGCAGCAGCTTTGCCTATTTCAACTGGTGATATTGGAAGATAAATCAGAATTCAAACTTATCGTTAAGTCGTGCAATATAGTAACTTTATATAATGACAAACTGTATTAACAAACCGATCACGGTGTGATAAGACCATTCATCAAAGTTAAGGGGGAAAGCAAACAGATTCATCATGGCTATAGAGTGCAACACTTGTCTGGCATTGTGTAAACCAAGCTATGTGAATATGTCATCTAGCTTACTGGTTCCTCCAAAGTTGGTTAGGTACATGATGTAGCTTTCAGGCACCAGTCTTAGATCCGTGCTAATAGGCACAATAGACCTTCATTAACACAGTTAACTAAGAAATTACCCAGGCATCCTATTCTTTCTCTCTTAAACGATATTTTGGGCATGATACCTGAGAGTTGAGAAAATTTATAAAGGACAGCAGTCTATTAGACTATTTTTTTTTTCTAAAAAAAATATACTTACGAGTTCTGCAAATTCTTTCTTTCAATTCTCTAATTGATCAATACTAAAGCATGTCATGCTATAAAATCCATGGATTAGTATATGTATACTTTAATATAATTTTGAACTATTAAAAAAAGTAGTAACAAACCCAATGAAATATTTGTTTCATTTTGTGCTGAGATTGCATTACGAGCATGAAATGATTGTGACAAATCATAAAAGGAACAAACAAAAAGTCATCCACAGTCAATTTTAGCTAAACAAATACTTCATCTTGATTCGTTACTGAATAAGCAAATACTGATCTGTATCGTGGCATTTTTTATCATGGAACTTCTGCAGTATCTTCAGCACTCCTTTGGTCCTGTTGGTACATCTCGTGCCATTAGCTGCAGGTAATGATTGGCATCTACATGCACTAGCTTGTTGGCAACAATACCAGAACCCAGAAGACACGTATACTCGAGAAACAATGAATTCATAACAAAGAGATGAAGCTACCGTGACAGTCCAAAAATATTTGCTTAGCTATCACAAAGCATTGCAGTGAGAAAAACCTCTAAGACTATTTTGCTTCTTGTGATGCTTGGATCATTCAGGTTACATAATACCCTTCTACGACCACACCCCTACCATAAAGTGAACAAAAACAAGGATTATTATGGTCAATGCAGCGGGAAGTGTTCGCTTGCGATGGATGAGCTAAAAACGCCACTAAGCGATCGAAAAATGTTAAATTTCAAACACATAAGACTCAGGACATTAATCCCTTTTTCCAAACGTCATCAAAAATAGCAGTCAAGAGGCCAAACAGGCGAAATTTTTTAGTAAGCACACACAAGTTCAGTCAAATCTCCGCAGATCCTTCCGTCCACGACTGGAGAAGATCCAGCAATTGCCGAAGAAAAAACGAACTAAAAGACCAACTTTTGCATAAAATGCTTACTCTGGTTCTCCAAGGACATGCAAGAACCCATCGATCTCGAACTAAACCCCGGCCTCTTCCTCGCCCCTGGGCGGGCGCAATCTCCTACGAGACCATGACGCCGCCGATCTCCAAGGGCCAAACTGCCCCCAAGTCCCGATCCGCGTCGGCGAGCTCGAGATCGAGCACCTGCTGATCCCCAAGTCTCTCAATCGCAAGAATCTCACAATCAAAACGAGGATTTTTCTTGCGAAAAAGAAGGGGGAGAAAGCTGGAAATGAAAAATCGATTCTTTTTCTCTACCAAGTTCTCGAGTTGGTAAGTGTCTAGCGTTAATACAAGGTTTAAATAGCCAGCAGCAGGATCGGGTAAACGGCGGTCTCCCACTCTCCCCGTTTACGAGAATGCACTTGATAAATCCCTTGTATTACAGAAACACCATTCCCAATAATCGGAGATTTCCCATTATTTTATTTTATTTTATTTTATTTTTTTGCTTCATTTAAAATCCAAATAAAAACATTTATTTCGATAAAAATATGATGTTAAATTTACTTTTCTTAATTAAAAAATAGAGTCCCAAGTGAATTGCAAGGAGTTGCTTTTATTCATTTATTTTCCTTAATAATTATCTTTCTCTACGTGAAATTATAGAATTATTGTCCTTTCCAAGTGGGTCCATCCGTCATGTGCTCTGTTTCCACGTGAGGTTACTTCATCAACTCCAACTGCGAATCTCTCTGTGCCACATAATTAATTATCATGCTTCATGACTAAGGTTTTGGAAATATCCATCATTTTTGGAAAAAAATAATAATTCAAAAAACCATATTAATGTAATTATTCTATTTATGATAAATGTAACCAAAAAACGCGTCGGTCAGTTATTTTATTATATAAATATATTCATAATTTAAAACTTTAGGGTATTCTGGACATTTAGTTGTGGTTTTTATATATTTTCCAGATATTCAGGCTTTAAAATTTTTAAAGTGTTTTTTTTCACAATTTATGTTTTAAAAAAAAACAATGGCATGAATTAAGCTGGATCGGGTAATTTATATGAGGCATAGGTATGATCGCTTTATACACTAGTCATTATTCGGGCTAGCTAGATTAGCCTCTGTAATTTACCTCCTCCGTGTTGGTCCTGGGATGGACTGGCGGGGGCGCTGGGACGAGCGTTTCGTCTTTTGTCACAATAGGTATGATCGGTATGATCTATTGACTCCTCTATTATATTATACTAAATTAAAAGAGACCGTGGACAATGAGGTAACAATTTATCGTGTGTGATTTAATGAATGATTTTTTTTAATAAATAATTGATTTAAAAATATTGAACTAATAAATTATTTATTATGAATATTTTTTAATTTATCCTGATAACAAATAAAAAAATTTCATCAATCACCCACAACTAAAAAAATAATTTTAAAAGGCCACGAGATTATTGGCAGTAGTCCAGGAGTGCATGACACCCTCCCTTCTCTTTTAGGAGAAATTTAAACATATCAAACCAACTTAATTAAAAGACATGTTTTTTGCTTGCTTTAGAGCCCAGCAGAAGGAGGAATGTTCAGTCCTAAACATAGACATTGTTCGCCAGATCACTTTTGCAAACTTGATACTATTTTGTACAGATTTGGCAATTCATTTTACCAATCAGGCCTACAGGACATAGGAAACAAAAACATGTTCTACCTTATAATCAACTAAGGGAGAAAGCTCTTCGACCATCCAAGACAATTCAAGGAGAATATCTCAAGGGCTTTCTCGACCTAAGAGGATCGACTATGAGAATCTCGACATATAAGGAGTAACTAGGAACTGGATCTCAGTAGAAAATATCATTAGAAGAATCTTGCAACTTAATTCTACAATACAGAAAGTAAAGTGCAGGGCATCCTTTTAAACCTTGCAATGTTTTGGGAGGCAGAAAAGGAACAATTTGAGAATCCTAGCACAGAGCATGTACCTTAATACACCATTAACAAGCACCCGCAGTGCATGAAGAATTAAGAGCAACCAATGCCTTTGGCAATGCTGCCGCGGATTGAGCCAATATCTAAAGCAGCACTTTGAAAGGTAATGGAAGCAACATATAGGAACCCGAGAATCAGTCGTTTGATTTCATGCGGTCAATGAATCTGACTGGGATCAAAGATAGTATCCCTGTAGAGTGTGGTCTGTTGCGGGAACTCATGGGGCTTGTAGTCACCATTTCTTTGCATGGCAAATGGAAGCTGTTGAGCAGCAGAATGTCCATAGATCCAGTGATTTGAGGTGTTCACTGCAGGCATTATGGGCTGTAATGTAGCAGTGTAGTTAGCATCCATAATGTCAACACTGGAAGAATTTTGTCCAGGATCACGAGAACCCCAAGTATTGGTTGACAGAAGAGAGAGAGCACGCTGAAGATCCGGTGCTCCATCCAAGTTCGAAGCTCCTGCAGATGCCTCTGAACCTGAATAACAGACATCAGTATATGAGCAACACTACTGGATTTGGTATAGGCAACTTTGTTACTTGTAAGAAAAATAATTGTTTAATAAAAAGAAAAAAGAAGTAAATGGTTAAGTTGCAGCCGAAAAAAGTTTTTTCTTCAATCAATCCCACGTGCTCATATCAAGTCTCAGCAAATTAGGAGTAAAAATAGAGAGAGAAAAAGCTGGGCATCAAGCTGCCTCAAAAATAGGGAAAGCGCAAAAAGGTTGCATAAGAAAAATATAAATCCCTTTTGAATAACCATTTTAGTCAGTTAAAACTGTCTAGCCTACAACAGAGTGCAAATTAACCATCAAATGCAATTGTTTGGAACAATCATTTTCATAGAATTTTACTTCCAAAAAGAAGCATTTTCATTGCAGCCAGACTTTTATCTACAAATCAATCATAACTTGCATTAAGAAGGTCAAAACATTTATTTGAAATTCGCCTTTGATATAAAACGCTGGTGGGAGAGAGTAATGGTCATGAATTATAGGATAGTCATTTCATGACTAAAGCTAAAATGCTTGGAGTAGCCAATAGCATATTTTAGTTACATTAGTTACTGATTCAGGAGCCTAAATATTAAGTTTGCAAAAACAGAGTAGAAGATTGTTGTTTGCACATTGCATATCAAGAAGCCAGTTCATGTCTTTTGTCCTGGATGGTTCCTCAAATAATACTAGTAAAAAGGATCAACCAAAAGGTAACCTTGATTAATGAAGGAATCTGCAACAGTTCACTGCATCTAGGCAGGAGCTCAGTGTTCAATGCTAAGTTGAAACCAGTAGAGGATGACAGATTGACATAATATGAAATAGGATTCAAAAAGGCAGTTAAATAAATCATATTTGTTTTATTGGTCAGTTTAGAAGCTATCAGACCAACAAGTACCCACTATGACAAAATGGGTATCCAAATAAAAGCAGGCAAAATCACAAAATCATGGATCTAACTTGTCTGCATCCAACTAGATCGCAATAATGAAAACCATAAATCTTATCAATATCCCCAGGGAACTCTATTTTTAAGCATTAGTCAGATGCAAAAGCAGTATACTCCTAGGTACTCATCTATGAATACTCTTGAGGGGAAAAAACTATATTTAGATGTTCCTTCTGTACTTCTGCATTTTTATCAATTAAGTTTGCATTTAATGCATGATTGTTTCTGAAACAAGGATGCTTCTTGCCCAATAGTCCCATGTCACAAGTGTGGTGGTTCAATATATAAATATAAAATTGGCCTTTTTCTCAAGAGCTTGAGCTTTTGAACTAAGTGGTAAACTAATAAATTTCAACATGGCATCAAGAGTAGAGGAGGTTAAAAAAAAGGTCAGTACTCATGATAGGCATGAGGGGAACATTGAAGCTAGGATGCTCCACATCTAGTAGTCCCACATGAACCATGACACAAGTGGTTATCCAATCAATTTCAATGATGGTTAAACTTGTCTGATATAAATACAAATTGTCTGAGTTGGATCAATATGGCAAAGGTATATTTGATATTTTTCAAGATCAATCTTATAGATTGCTAATTTGATGAGGTAGTTTAAAAATTCAAGATTCAAATAAATTATTTTAAAATTAGTTCATCCATTGGGACCTTAGATTTTTTGACCACCCTATCTGGGTGCACTTATCCATTTTGATTGCCATGATTTTATCGTGTATGTTGCAATATTGAGAAATTTGCAACAAAGCACAAAAAGACAACACCACATTTGACTATATGAATTTCAATTGCATGGAGAAGGAACTCCGAGTGGTCTCCACAAACTATTGAAGAAAAGCATGATATTGCTACCTTTGAAGTAGTAACTTGTATCAAGCAATCATGTACCTTGATTGAGAACTTCGGCCACAGTACCCTTGAGTGGCAAGAGCTTGTCTACATCCTGGTAAAGTGAGAAACATCCATTTGATAGTTCAGTGTTTGGCAAGTACAGCTGCCCATCGATGCTGCCTTCTTTTCCTGATTTTGTCCATGGTCCTTTTGTTTGTGTGAGCTTGAAACTTTGCAAGCCTTCATTAATGGTGCTTGTCATGGATCTCATCTGTCCAAAAGGAGCTTTATTCCAAAGGAACTTCATCTGTTGTTTGTCATCTGCAAAAGCCACATATCATTAGGCAGCAAATATATAAATAAATAAATGTCAGACCACCACACAATTGCTTTACATAATTATCAAGAAAACTTTATACATTGTGAATGGTATATGTAGTTCATTTACAGAAAAGCCATTAAGAGTGTGACAGGTAATGTAACATGCTAGTTTAGTTATGTTTACACCGCTAAATGAAAATAATGAACAGATTGCATAAGAAGATAACACATAATATAATGACAATATCAACTTTAAATGAAAAAAAAATATATGAATGGAACATAGGGCTCAGAGTCAACTAAGCATCAAAGTTAGGAACATCACCACAGAATAACCAAGATCTTTTGACTTTCCAATGGAGAATGCTAACATCTTTTGGGATGTTTGACCTTCTATACAAAGTAAAAAGATGATCAAGAAACTGTAATCTCTCACCTCCTGGTTGAGTGTTAAGCACAATTGATATTAGTTCAATTGGAACCCTCCTGGTAGCACTTATTAATCAAAATGAACATGGTGGGAAACAATGTTAAGACACCAAAAAGTCTTGAAGATGAAAAACAATGTTAAGACACAAGGGAAACAAGAAATGTTCAGTAAAATGACTTCATATGAATCTTTCACTGAATACTTCTTTGCAACAAAGGATAAGCTTTCAGCTCGAATAAAATTTAATGGCAAATGGAGCCTCAATGAAAATCATTTCCAGAGCCACACCCTTTAAAAATTTGCCTCCCCTTTCCATTGAGAAGATTAAAAACGGATTTCAAGTCATAAACAGAAAATTTGTGTAAATTGGAACCTTTAACTATTTTTTAATTAGTCAAAACTTCTTCCATTTGCATCTCAAAACTTTGCCTTTCTATAATAAGCAAACATTCATTTTTAGCTGTATTTGCGTATCATCAAAAATACAGTTCTAGTCTGAGTGTATTGAGAATTGTAATTATCCTAGATGATAACAATGATTTGTATATGCACCAAGAGCACCACAAACAAAAGAAACACTTGAAACTGCAAAGGAAGTGTTCTTTTATACCATAAAATGATGAGGAAAAATTTATTGATCTGAATGAGATTAAATTCGATCGTGGCTTGCGCCGTCGTGCATTATGATCAGACAAGCGTCTGCGACAGCTTCTCTTTTTCTGATCAAACTCTGACAGTTCATGGAACCTTAAGCATGAAAAGCCAAAAAACATGTAAGATAGGGAATGAGTACAACAAAATAGTTTAAGTAGGCTAAATCTTCAAGCAACCTGCTACATTGCTGACAAAACCTGCGCTCCTGACCAGCAATGACAACCTTGGGACACTTGGAGTGGGTTTCACATACCCTGTGTTTCCGGTGATAATCCTTAGCCCCACTAAGATCAAAATCACAGCCTTCAACTTGGCAGCAGCAGGCGCTCTCTGAACTCAGATACGACACTCGCAACTTCTTGCGAGCAGTTGGCGCCGGCGCAGAATCAAGTGGCGGTAAACGGTTATTGGCGTTGCTATCAGCTGAAACATCTTCAAAGTAGGTCCTCTTGCCGAGCTTTAACCCTATCTGAGACTCCTCCAATCCAGTCTCTGACGGCCCGACAGGAAAATAGCTAGACTCCTGTAGAAAGTTGTTCTTGTCTTCCGCCGTAGGGTTTGGATCAAACTCCTGCTCCTTTCCAGTTCTGGACGATGTATCGAAAGAACCGGAAACGGTGCTCTTGGAGGACGAACCATTCCCCGATTCAGAGCCAGACGAAGCGGTGCCGGCGGCGGAGGACAGTTTGTAGCCCCCGCCGGCCAGCGCGTGATTGTCCCAATCCCAGAGCAACGAAGCGTTCGCATTCCAGTCCATCGTCCTAGCAGACAGATTGCATGCGCTATTAACCAACAGAGATCGAGATAAAGAACCAAACCCTAAAAAAGTCAAATTTTCAAGCACTTCGTCCCCAAATCGCTCAAAAATACCAGAGATCTAAAACACACGCCGATACCCGGACGGGAAAAACCAAAAAAACTCAAGATCTAAAAGAAGAAGTGAAGAAGAGGAAGTAGCTGGCTCACCAACGTTATTGCTCCAATCAAAACCCGGCATCAAAGTCAACAAGACACGGGGAGGAAAGCAAGGGTTCGAGGGTCTCGATCCATGGCTGGGAGTAAACTACGGCGCCCGAAAGGTGACGGATAAGGATGGGGAGGCTCAAGAACATCCCCCTCCATCGTTCTCACCTCCTCCTCATCGCCCCAGCGGACGCCAGCAATCAGACAAGTCGGTTGTTGCTATCCATTAAATGTCAAACGAGCCACTGTTATCCCAACTAACTAACCATCATTCGTTGGGTCACTGCTACAGGCCACACTGTGCTGTGACCAGTGCCCATGACAACGAGGGCCTGGCGAACCAAGTCCACTTGCTCTATTGAAGCACGCTCGAAGCAAATTGGAAACCGAGCCACAGCTCTCTTAAAAGGGTTTAAATATTTAAATAGATAAATTTAATTGTATTTTTCCCTTTACAATTTATTTAATTAAAATTCAACATAATTAATATGTTTTTATTATCGAATAAAACAAAGTTGTACTCTCAATTGACCGGTTAACCATTTTCTGCTACGTGGTGTCCACGTGCTGATGGTAAAACCCGAATCTGCAAAAAGGACGGGGAAAGTAATGGGGGTAAAAAGAAGGCATCACGTCATCAATTCCAACGTAACTAATCCTGCTTTTTTGGCTGTCGGTCAAACCCGCGTTTACTGTGGACGAATCTCGCTTGGTACGGCGACAATAAAAAAAACAAAAAGACATCCTAAATTATAAAAATTACAAAACAGATGTCCCTTTTTATTAAATTAAAAAAATGCCCATCTTATCTTTAAAATATCACTTATTCAATATTACTATAACATACCGACGTATAATAACTATCGAATAATTATTATAATATTATAATAGCTATGAATATAAAAATTATTCGATAGCTTCTGCGGTGCATAAAAGTTACTTGTAGCGGTAACAGCATGAAAAATTAACTATTTTAATATTTAGAATTTAAAATTTAAAATTTAAATTTTCATAATATATAGAGTTATTCAATAATTGTTATAATGTATAGAAGCTACTCAATAGTTATTACGGCGTGTAAAAATTATTTGGTAGCTATTGTAATATAAAAAATTAACTATTTTACTAAAATCTTAAATCCTAAATTATAAACTTGGAAAACTATTATATTAAAATAATTTTTATAAACTTAGCTAAAATTATTTAAATTACCTGATTAATTATTTTAAATTGATTAAAATCACTTATAAACAATTATAGTAATTATCTAATAGTTATTATAACACGTAGAAATTAATAAGTAAAAGGCGAAAAAATAATTTGCTTTTAGTGAAAAACGAGTTTAAGAATATTGGTCATTTGGATGAGCCTTTTTAGCGCTTTTGATTTATCCTAGTGATCGGTGAAAAACTTTCGTTGAGTCGGGTCAGTCATCTCAGGTCCAACATTATCCGACCTGATTAATCATTTTTTTTTTACCAAGTAACTGCTACACAACTATAATAGTATTAAATTAATGATGCATTTAGTTCAAGTTATCATGCATAACCTTGTTTATGGAGAATAAAACGTGACCTAATATTATTTAATTCAATTCTAGATAATGCTATAACTCAATTTAACATTTACTATATTACCCTTGGTCATTGCATTGTGTCGTCCTTCGCCCACCGTTGCCGCTGCGCTCTCACAACCGTCGACCACACCTCAGAAACCATAACTCCCACCTCTGCTCCTTCTTCTTCACTGTGTTGTCCATCACTGTCCTT
>JBBUKS010320991.1:0-20382 GCA_038050645.1 Hedychium gardnerianum
AGATCTCGAGGAATTTTTTTATGATCTTTTTAACTTGGATGCGCAATTCTCTATTTTGACTTTTTTGTTCTCATTGAAAAAAAAAACAGAGGAAAAATCGAATCTTCGATTCACTCCTTAACAACAGCGGACTTATCGTTCATTAAAAATGTCAATTTTATCGTTTAAAGTAAGATAACTTAAGCATCACATACTTTGATTTGGTTAAGATACTTCTAGCCCTTGTGGTCGTGATTGTAATTCCTCCTTTTCCAAAATTTTGATAATTCTTCTGTTTAAGTTTGATGATACAATATGTTTGGTTTTGATATCAAACCATCACGGATTCTCTCTATTTTTTTCCCTTAAATTCTTCTCCATTTGTTTTTTGAGAACTTATTTACTGGATCTATTATTCCTTGAGCACATCGTTGCTAATTCTTTGATATGGTTTGTTATGGTTCTATAAGCTTTGGTTCCTTTCTGATTTTTGTCAATCCGATTCCCCATGTAGTGCTTACCGAACTGCAATTTGTAAGTCCAAGCGAGGGGGTTTCAAGGATACATACCCTGAGGAGCTACTTTCTGCTGTTCTGAAGGTCTGTTTTTCCACAGATTTTTGTTTCATGGCATATAGATCAAAGAATTGAAATAATGCTGGAAGCTTTCTCTATTTCAGGCTTTGTTGGATAAGACTAAGCTCAATCCAAATGAAGTGGGGGACATTGTGGTTGGTACTGTTCTGGCACCAGGCTCCCAAAGAGCCACTGAATGCAGGATGGCTGCATTCTATGCTGGTTTTCCTGGTAATTAGACTTCTTTCAGATTGATTATCTGTAGCATTTATCTAGAGATGGTTAAACACTTAATGCACATTCTTCCTCTCCACAGAAACTGTCCCAGTTAGAACTGTGAACAGGCAGTGCTCATCAGGACTTCAGGCAGTTGCTGACGTTGCTGCTGCTATCAAAGCTGGATTCTATGATATCGGTAAAAATGTCTTTTGGCTTGCTTGTCTTATGGCATTTTGAGCTTCTGCCGATCTTCTCTTGTTGTGTGCCGATACAGGGATAGGTGCTGGCTTAGAATCCATGACTGCAAATGCATTGGGTTGGGATGGTTCAGTAAATCCAAAAGTATGGTTCTGATAACACTGTCTTTTTCTCTCATTAAATTGTGTTTTGTTTATTTTTCTTCTTCCTGACACATGTTGTCTGAGTGCTTTAGTTAAATGAGTTTAAACAAGCCCAAGATTGTCTGCTTCCCATGGGAATTACTTCGGAGAATGTTGCACAACGCTATGGGGTGACCCGGATAGAACAAGACCAGGCCGCTGTGAGTCTATGGTCATTGTTTACATTGAGTTTGTGATGCTGTTCTCGATCTTAGATTCATCCTTAGCTTATTCTACATTTAGGTTGAGTCTCATAAGAAAGCTGCTGCTGCTACTGCTGCTGGTAAATTTAGGGAGGAAATTGTTCCAGTGACTACAAAGGTGGATGATTTGAAATATTAAATGATTTAAATCTTCTGCTCTTATCCTATCTTTTGCTTCACGGTTTTGACGATGCTATCTGTACAAAAGATTGTAGACCCAAAAACTGGCGAGGAAAAGCAAGTGACCATTTCTGTTGATGATGGTATTCGGCCAGAGACATCTCTCTCTACTTTGGCAAAGCTAAAACCAGTCTTTAAAAAGGATGGAACTACAACTGCTGGTATTCTTTCTTTCTTTTTTTGTATTATAACTCCTATATTGATTGATCCTTTGCCAATGATGTATGATGCTATACTTCATTGTAGGCAACTCAAGCCAAGTAAGCGATGGTGCTGGAGCTGTCCTCTTGATGAGGAGGGATGTAGCAATGGAGAGGGGACTTCCAATTATTGGTGTTTTCAGGTTGAATTTCGTGTACCTGTTAAACAACTTAAACCATTATTCTAATAAATATGCTAGATCTAGCTTTAGATATTGTATAATGATTGTTTTCACTTAATTCTTCTCATGTGTATTTGTTCCTGTGATGAAGGAACATATTGTTGCTGTTCTGTAAGTAAAAGCTTTTTGTATATGGTTTCCTTAGGAGTTTTGTTGCAGTTGGAGTAGACCCTGCTGTGATGGGTATTGGTCCAGCAGTTGCAATTCCAGCAGCAGTAAAATCTGCTGGTCTTCAGATTGAGGATATCGACTTGTTTGAAATAAATGAGGTAATCCCTCGTTGATAATTTGTTTTGATGGTCTTCTTTTCAGTACATTGCCTTAAATTTTTGTTTCGCCTAGGCTTTTGCATCACAATACACATATTGCTGCAAGAAACTGGAACTGGATCCAACAAAAGTGAATGTTAATGGAGGTGCTCTTGCTCTTGGTCACCCCTTGGGCGCAACAGGTACTTGTCTCAACATTTGTTCCTCATAGTAATCGCATAGCATTGGATGTAGCTAGAGAAATTTAACGGGTGTACCCATGTTTAGTTTTTGAGAAAAGAAATTTATCTACATTTGAACTGTTGGAAATTGGATAGTAGATGCTGCAATGTAGTTGGATAACGATAATTCGAGCTTTGAAACTCTGGCACTGACATAAGATTCAAGTATCAAATTCTCAGCAATAACATGAGCCCATAAGTACCATGAGACATGTGGTTTTGTCATTGCAGGTGCCCGCTGTGTGAGCACACTCCTAAATGAAATGAAGCGCAGAGGCAAAGATTGCCGGTTCGGGATCATCTCAATGTGCATAGGTCTCCCTCTATATTCCCTCATCCTCCGCTCTTCTCTCTTGTTTAACCATTTGAAATGTTCTCGGTTTGAACAAGTTATCTCTATGGTGCTTACAGGTAGCGGAATGGGTGCTGCTGCAGTCTTCGAACGCGGCGATGCTGTGGATGAGCTTACCAATGCCAGGAGGATCCAGTCCCACAACTTCTTATCCAAGGATGCCAAGTAGAACAATTCTCCAAGAAGCGCCGGTTTCTGCCATTGTTTCTAATAATAAGATTGTCATGTGTTGTATTCGAGCAGATACTTCATAAAAAACACAAATATTATTGATCACATGGAACAAACTCTACGGCTTTGCCAAATTTGTACATTACTGCAGTACAAGTTTTGCAAGCTAGTTAGGTGTATCAGTTTGTGGTGTTAGACCTTGGAATTTTCAGTTCACTCTCTTAAGTTGTTTTATATTATACATCAATCCTCAGAAATGCAAATAACCTTGGGCAAAATCAAAAGGGTTTCTCAAATTTTGCATTTTTTTTGCAACAAAATAAAATGAATCAAAATTGCACCCTATCAATGATTTTATCCTAAAAATATTTTTTTTATTTCAACAATGTAGCAACTATCGAATAGTTACTATACTATGTTATTAAGTATGAAATAGATATCTTTTGAACCATCAATTCTAAACTCTATTATTATATCAAAATACTCAAACTGTCAAAAGAAGCTCAAGATTGAACCCATTAGGAGTTATTCACAAGTAGGAGAAATATTTACAAAGCTAGCACAAGCCTCATGAAAATATTTGCGAATGGCCGTGGAGCTTGAAGATATTTGCAAGTCATCTCACTTCCAAGATGGGCATGGAAAGAGATCTCCACATCTTGGTCGAATGGTGAAACAGGATATTCTACATGTATCAAACAGCATCAAACAATATTTTACCATGACTTCACTTCGACTGTTACCAAAATATCGAACAATGTGATGTCTAGTGATCACATATTTCAAGTACATATGCCTGTCAACCAACATGATTTTTCAAATCATGAATTCAACTTCAGCTCGTACCAAAATATTCAACAAAGTGATGTCGAGTGATCACATTTTTCAAATACACTAGAAAGATCGATCCACCCGGCGACTGATACAAAAGGATATTTCAAACCATGAATTCCACTTTAGATGGTACAAAAATATCCAACAAAGCAATATATACTTTGAATACACAAGGCGAAAAATAACAGAATTAATTAGTGAATGATGCTGTAGTAGCAACTTATGGCACTAATGCATAAACAAAGTCTGCATCAATAATATTCTGAATGATACGGGCCAGTATTATCCGGCAAAGTGATATCGGGCAACCACATAATACACAAGGAGAAAAACTAAGATAATTCGAAAGAATTGAAGAGTCGATGAAGCAGTAGCAGCATCTTGTGACACTAATACATTATAGTCTACACCAAGAGCACTCTTATTAGCTACTTGTGTACGAGACTAGCAACATTTGTATGTAACCTTTCACCATGTTAAGGTGAGAAGTGAGAACTAAACTGAGCAATACCCCAAAAATCTCACTTCTCTGGTGTAGCAGAAGACTGCGGGAGTTTGCACTGAATACACTCAAACGTCGCATCGATCGACGAGCAATCGCCTGTGACACTTACTCGTATTGTCTGCTGCTTCTCGTTGTTGGAAGGAACATGAAGGAGAGCCTCCAGGATCAGTATATCCCAGTCATGGTGCTTTAAGAATGAGAAGGTTGTGTCCTCTGCATGCAAGGGAAACCAATCAATAACCTTGTGATACGAAGAAAACATTGTTTACGTGTGGTTTATTTTACATAAGTTATCATTTTTTTAACGATATTTTTTTTTTAATTGCTATTTCCTGCATTATCTTCCTCTATGCTACCCATTGGCGCTAGTGAAGTAGGATTGACTCACTTTTGGTTTTCATTTTGAAGTCGGCTTAAATAAAAAAAAAATCATTAGTGTTCAAGAAGGAAAGTGAACCGAGCATATCAATCAAAGGCAGTAAAATGGCAGTCAACTGTGAACGTAAGTCTAGTGATTTTGATCGATCAACTCATTTCATTACTAACAGCTAGTGAAAAGAGTATCTAAAGAAGCTACTTAAGCACATTTATAGGGCAAATATAGGCAAGCAAACCTAAGATAAAGCAAATTTGCATAAATTCCAAACTGATGAAAAAGAAAGTATGTGGCTTTTATCAGAATAAACAGAGTATCATCAGGAAAATGTTTAATAGTAATCCTGTAGAGAGATGGATTATAAAAAATTCTAAAAAGTCAGTAAGTTCATCTTAGAGTATGGTTCGGTGCTTTGGCCCCTAGAAGAATGCAAAGAATTCAAACTTCTAAATCCTTATTTTCATAGAGAGTGGCATATGGTCCATCAAATTTTAATTAAGGCGAGGAATGAAAGGATGATAGCAGGTTTTATATTCCTATTTCCTTGGAAAGTTTACAATTTTATCTGGGACAAGCACCAAAATCGAGAATTGTGCAGACTATGCCTTGGTTTTCATAAAATAAGTACTTCGTCAGAAGATCCTACCAAAAACACCATACATGAACACATGTTTAAACGAAAGGAATCAGTAGCAAAAGTGCCATTAAGCATCTTAAACATAGAGCAAATCGCAAAAGATGCAAGAACAAGGTAATACATACAAAAAAAGTAATGAAGCAAACTACTAAATGCAAGGTAAAACCTCCTTGACGAAGTGCCTTCAACTGAAAAATGCCAGTTCCATGCGGTCCAGAAACAGGAAATGTGGAAGACACTGACTGTCGCCTATAACCTACTGCAAGAGAAGCATCATACCATGGACCCCTAACAATTGGCAGTCCTAGCGACTCCACTATCTGTTGATTCTGGCTAGCTTTTTCAATTGCTTTACTGAATCAAATGAGCATAAGAAGGAAGCTATAAGATTCTCATCATGCACCACAATATAGCTTACATAAATCTGCTTGACTAAAAGAAATATGAAACTACAATCAACTACGTGATCTTTGGAAAATTCTAATATGCCTATGAGAAGCTATGAGAATAGTTCTCCAGGATAATCATCAGACTGATCTCAATTAACATCTACTTTGCCCACGTCAAGAGGAACATTAAGAAATGGGCAATTACCAGGCAAATAATGGGGTCAAGCAATCAAGAAGTTAGAGATCTTCCCATCCAATGGTAGCTAATGGAAATAAAAGAATCATTTTTGATAGTTCCCTTCTCATAAAGCTTAAATGTTTGTTTCTTTCTAGTTTCTCGATAATTTCAATAACGGTAGAGATCATGTTTATCTTATAAAACTTATTTTCTCAGTTCAAAGGCCAATTCGCTCTTAATTAGTTGTGGAAACTTAGATGAAAATAGTTGAATAAAAATTGATAGAGCAGACTCACATTTTTCACTTTCTTAGTCATGTCCAAATTCCAATTCCCATCATGTGTTGAGGACAATTCGTTCTGATGCAATCTTCTCCATGTGGAGATTTAGATATCTTAGATTTATTTTTCAACAAGTAAATTGGTGAAGGTATCATTCATAGGACAAAGAGCTCAGTGAGATGACCTTATGGAGTTTTGTGTGATTCTCAGGTGCCCTTGAGCTAAAAGGAAATTTGAAACAAAAACATATACTATGACCAACCATGCTTTATGTGTTTGAATGTGTGTAATAAAAAACATGTATCAAAGATTAATTTAACGTAGATAATAATGCTAAGATGAATGTGAGGAGTTATTATGCTAAATTAGTGTAACATATTGGTATTATCAAACAATAAGTTGTAGCTTTAATAGATAAAGTAAAAAATATGTTGAGTTTAATCGAGCTGAATTAATTAAAGATAAATGCATGAGGGGTAAAGGAAGGGAAAAAAAAATCAATTGACTTAATAAAAAGCTTGGGAATTACTAACAAGGTGGTCTTACATAGAGTTCGATGATAGATAAAATCCATTTACACAGCTTCAAATAGATGTGACAGTTGGTCATCACTGTTGTATGTAGACATTACAAAGTGTTCTATTCTTACTCACTCATGGAAATTTTTATACGACTTAATGTAGCAGAGCAGAGATAATATAAGCCCTATGAGTACACAATTGAAATTCCAAGGGGTTTGTAAAATTAGAAAGGGGAAAGACATGCGGACAAGAGCCTATGAGCAAGAGTGTCCTTGAATTAAATTTCCATCTTACATAAATTTGATTAATCAAACAACATTTTGTCGGAAAGAAACTGAATAAAATCTGTTCAAACAATTCTTGCTGCGTGTTTTTCTCATAATGATCTTTAGTCTGTCTTTATTGATTCTATATAATAGGCAGACGAACACAGACCATCACCTAAATTTAGTAGGCCATTTAAATTGTTACAATTGTCCTAAACTGCTAATGAAGAATCAACTATCAATTTAATTCCTTATTATGAGTCCGCCTAATCCAAAATTCGGAAGTCAATCGCACAACAGAACCTAAAACCCTAATCCTTGGAAATGCAGCTGCAGCTGTGCATAAGACAAACCATTAGGTGATGAGATTGGGGCTATCTTTCCACTTACTTTTATCGCAAGGTGGAAAATCTCTACTACAGTGCTATAACTAGTCCATCGGCATAGCGCAATCACATTAATAAAGCAAGAAGAAATTTTGAGTTCTAAGAACAATTCACAGGCACAAATGAGTAGGCGTAACAATGGAAGAAGTAAAATAGCACCTGCTGCATCCATGGAAAATAGCTATATCGTTGATGGCACTGAGAAAATACCCACCCGCAAGGCTAATCAACCCAACCTGGCACAGCTGTCGCCCCAAAGACCTCTTTTTTCTAGTCCCTGCACTGTTGCCAACGCCCGCCGCCTGTTCCGTAACGGAGGAAAAGGAGGCCGAGGAAGAACTGCGAGATGAATCCCGATCACGTTACGAATCTACCGATGCAATCAAAACGAGATAATATTAGGGGATAGAGATGAGAGATCGCTTACACGCGAGGCGATATGACGATTCTCGAGAAGGAGGGAGAGAAAGAAGTCGATCTGTTGAGATTGGAGAGGAAGGGAGCGAAAGACGCAGTTCGCCGGCGTAACATCATCGCTTCTCTGCTTGTGCCGGCGGCGTGGAAGGAAGCGAGTCACGGCTCGCCGTTCTTATTAATGCGGTCGGAGACACTCGGAGATCACGAATTCGATTGGGCCGACTTTTGATGAATTGGGCCGGGTCGAAATCTAATAAATCGAATCGGTCCGGTTCTTGATACTTAATATCTATTACGCTCTCGGCTTCGATTCCTGCTGCGTGACAATCATGGCGGCGATCGCCGACTCCGGCAACGGCTCCCACGACAGGTCGGCCGCGCGTGTGGAGGACAAGGGTGCGGGTGGTTCCGGCTCCGCGACACCGTGGATCGAGCACGCCCTACGCGGAGCGGAGGATCTCAAGCAAGCGGTCACCGCCGCCGCCGAGACCGCTTTCCAGGTCGCCGGATCCTCTGCCGATGAGATCACCAACACCGTCACCTCGTCCGCGGTCTCCGCCATGCAGTCGGCCGGATCGTCCCTGTCATGGGTTTTCTCAGCCTACTCGGAAACCCTCGACGTGGCCAAAGTAATTCGCGGCTTCTTAAACGAAAAAGGAAAGTTTTCCCCTTTCTTTTCTTCTTTATTCTTACTTAATTTCTGGTGGATTCTATCAAGGACAAGATTCAAGTGGCGAGAGATCATTATGCTGCTACCGAAGAAATGGCAGTGGCGAAGATCAAAGGTGCTCTTTTCCCCATTTTAATTTCCTTCTTTTTTTTCATTGATTTGGCATGGATAAATATGTTGCTGGTGTTTATCGCAGAGGGTATCATTGAGGCTGCAACTCATCCAGCCATGTCTTGCGGAATTGCTGCAGGCCTGGGGCTTGTCCTACTCAAAAGTTAGTACTGATCTCTTCATATTAGAATGCATGTTCCTACTTGTTATATCGATTAAGAACTTTAAACAGTGAAACATAAAGTTGCATAACTGTATATATGGGCGATGATGTGATGAACTTGTTGTGCCTACTTCATGAATCTTATATTTACCGACTAAAAACAATTTGAGAAGTACTTGTTATATATCGATTGAGAACTTTAAACAGTGAAACATGAAGTTGCATAACTGTGTATATGGGCCATGATGTGATGAGCATTTTGTCCCTACTTCATGAATCTTATATTTACCGACTAACAACAATTGAGAAGTACTTGTTATATCGATTGAGAACTTTAAACAGTGAAACATGAAGTTGCCTAACTGTGTATATGGGTGATGATGTAATGAACATTTTGTCCCTACTTCATGAATCTTATATTTACCGACTAATAACAATTGAGAAGTATTAACTATTTATGACAAACATATGGAGATTATCTCCATAGTAGATAACTGCTTCCTTCTAAGTAGACACTGCCGTAGTGTAAAGCGGTTTCGTTGCTAATGAGATGTAACACTTAATAAATTATACAGATATACCCTCTGAAGTCTTTTAATTTTCACATGCCAAATCTTATTGCAGACTTTTTTAGTGGTAACAACATGTTTTAGCAGTCATGGTTTATTCTTCTTTACACTTTGTTATTCTAATAAGAGGGAATTCCGAATAACTAAGATGCTAACATTTTGGTTGGTCACTCACTTTCTTTTTTGAACGTTTTACTGTTTAATGGTGTGCCATCAATTACAAAATACTGATATTTCATCAAACTTATAGGACCTAGACGTTATCTGATCCGCAACACTAGGCGTATCTTTGTGAGTGAAGAGGTTGGAATTATTTAACTCATACTCTATTTTTCTTATTCCCTTTTAACTAAAAGTGCTATTATAATGTCTTGTGAGAAAGAAGTCTTTACTCAGCTTATTTTTGTTTTGTTTTCTGCAACTATTGGAACAGTGGCAGTTGATTTCTATATGTTTTTATGACAGAAAAAAAAGAATCACTGACTAGAAATTTCATACACAAAATCAAAGGAATCTAAGTTATATTACAATGTTCTATGAGAGAATTTTTTTTTACTCAGCTTTACTTTGTTCTGTCTTCTGCAACTATTATAACAGTGGCAGCTGATTTCTCTATGTTCTTATAATGGACAAAATAAAATAAACTGACCAGAAATTTTATACATGCAATCAATGGAAACAGTGGAAACTCACCAACAGAACTGCCAAGTTTTCTATATTTTAACAAGATCTCATGAAGGCTGATGATAGTATCCATAAAGGAAAAAATTGCTAAATTTGGAGGGCTTGCCTGGAATTACTTTTTCAAAATAATCACTGCAAGGTTGTATTTAGACCTTTAAAGAAGTTTGTCTTACCTTATCTGAGACAAAATAGCCAGTGAATGCTTTTGTTTTGCATATGGTTTCAAAGTTCTGTGGTGTGAAGACATGGCGCCATTTTTCTTCTGCTCCACTTGTTATAAATTCATAGAGAAGTTTCGGGAATCAGGAGGAAGCATTGAAATTCACATATGTAACTGTTTAGCAATTCTCCTTCTAATACACCTTATTTGGCATTTTATTTCTCTGCGTGTTACTTATATTGCATTCATCATCCCGTAGTGGCCTAAATGTCTAAATGTAGGATCCATGTGGGCCTTAAATCCTTGGGATTCCTAAAAGCCACTGGTTGCAGAGGTTCCTATATTCATTGGTTGGTGATGAGAATATATATATATATATTTTGAATTGTAATTGTTAGAGAATAGACTAGGTCTTATTTCCATACATCTGATTGCGACATGGTACTTGAATTGATCAAGAAGGTAGATTGAATAGACCGCAGAGCCAACTAACATTGTAAATTGCAAATTTACAAGTCAAACAAAAAGTTGTATTGTTACTATAACTTTGGGTGAGGATATGCTGCAGTATTCATATTTGACAAAATGACATGAAGTATTTGTTTTAACTTATGTCTTTTACTCTTTGCATCCTTGGGGAATTCAGTTAACTAATGTCTTTCCTCTTTTGTTGAGTTGAGGGGCAAAATGAAGAATGTGGCAACCACACGATTCGTATTCATATCAATTCATATTCAGCTGCCATGTGGTCTAGTGTTAGAAACTACACAATTCATACCTTATACCGGTTTAATATCATACATATCTTTAGTGTATTCAACTTGAATTCTAGAGGTTGTTCTTAACCTCTCTGTAATTTGATTTGTGCAATGTGCGATAAGCAAAAGATCAAATTATCTGACACACACAACATTTAAGTTGTTATTTTTTTTAAGCTTTGTCCTAAAGTTCTAATGCTAAAATTACTTTCTTAGTCTTTGCTATCTAGCGCTGAGGTGAAAGTTAAGGAGTTGCAACAATCCGTGAATATGGTTACGAATGAAAGCAAGAAGTTGGAGGTAATTTCCGTCTCATTTCTAATGTGGTACCTGAATGTCTTCGAAAAATATGATTTCTTTCATTCTGGCTGAGTCGTACGATTTCTCTTTGATTCCTTATCCAGAAAATCTTTTGAATATTAGCTATTTCGGTTTGTACAATTTGTTCTTTTAAACATCTAAATGCCGCAATTCAAATGGTCTTCAAATTCTAAATCTTCCATCTGATCTACACATGGAGATCATTGAGCTCATCTTTTCTTGCTATTGATTTTAAAATGGAGTTGCCTTTGAGTATGATTCATATTTGTTGATTTATCTCCGAATTAGCAAATTGAGTACTTATGATAACATTCTTGTACAGGATAGAGCTACACGAGCGCTAGACGATATCAAAAGAGGGCAGAGGATGCTTATGTCGGTCTACTCACATTCTTTGTTGTTTTCATTTCACTTTCTTTTTCTCGTTAGTTACTCGATACTTTTACTGCAGGGAAGAAGGACGACAAATCCAGAGGCAATTAAATGCTACAAATCATGTTGAAAAAGAACTTATGTGTAAGTTAACCTCTTCTAAGTTATCTAGCCGGCTCGTACTCGCGCATGTTCTGATGAAGATGCCTTGATGTTTTTGTAGCCCTGAAAGACAGCCTAATTGATCTTCCAAAGGCAGATGCTTCTCGATACCGTTCCGAGGTTCGTAATTGGACAATCTCATCTTTCTTTCTTTTACGTTCTTCTTGAATTTTATGTCAATTGTCATTTTCTTTGAAAATATTAATAAAGCATGAAACACATTTCAAATTTCTTGAAGCATAATGCCAACTTCCTTGAAATCTTACATGAACTAATCAACTTTCAGAGATTTAAACAAGTACATGAATTATGACACTTAGTCAATTTAGTTTCGTGTAAAATTAGATAAAATTTATTTAAATATAAATAAGAATATAATAGAAGAATCCATAAACCAACATGAGTTTAATAGCATAAAGACTTGATTGTTATTGTATATTTGTAAATTTGTCGCATGACTAACGGCTAATTATGAAAAATTGCTTGTTTTCTTAAATATGAGTAGGTTTCTGCCATTGCTTCTCAAATCAAGCAAGAAAGGAAATCTCTTCATGGTGCCCTCTCAGGGATCATCGATCATGGAATTCCTTTGTGATCATCCTCTCTCTCTCATTTCCAATTTTATTGGATTGCTAATGATTTCCTACTTAAGTTTCAAAGAAAATGTTGAGATTTATGCTTTAAGACCCTAGCAAGAAATAATGGCAATATTTTTCTCAAACATTTTCTTTTATAATCTGAAACTTGATTTCTCTTTTGAATCTTTCTCTTTTCTAGGTGTGTTTATCAAGGAATAATCATCTCTTAGGCCTTGTTTATTTGAGAGAATGAAAATAAAAATTATAAAAAAAATTATGGTGAAAATTTTCATCTATTTATTTATAAAGTATATATATATATTTTCTTCCATTTACCTAATGGGTTGATAGATTTACGAATTCATTCATGGATTATATATATATATATATATATATATATATATTTCATCAATTCAAATCGGGCGAAAATTAATTTCTTCCTTAACTGTTTAATTGAATTTCGCCGAACTCGCAATTGAAGCAATTGGAGATGAGTGTGATCATGGATGACAATAGCTATTTTAGTGGTAAGAGGTAAAGTGGTAAAGTATTTGTCTTCAGTATTTTTATCAATTTATTAATTAGAAAAAAATAAATTATAATGACTAAAGAAATAAATGAAAGGAGAGAGGATTTATATTTCGCCAATCTTAAAATTTGATTCCAAAATCTTATATAATAAATCAATAATTATTTATCATCTCAGTTAAGCTTGTGAGGACAGACAATAGCCGCTCTAAATTCGATGTCACCGTTTCTACTAGGTGGCCTCGTGACTTTACTAGGTCATTTTTTTTTCTTTTATCTTTCCCTTCTTCTTATTTTTTTTATTATTTTCCTTCCGGTAGATTGTTTTTCTCTTTCTTTTTTCTATTTATTTTTTTCACTTTGAATTTTTTCCCTTCGTCGCTCCATCGTCAGGAGTAAACAGAGGATTAGGGTCAGATTAGTGCCAAATCTAATAGTCCTTAATTCTCAAGCTTTTGTTATTAGGATTTCGATAAATAAATTAAAAGTGACGTTATACATACGACTTGAATTCGTAATTATGCGGGACACATTAATTATTGGTTTCAATTAATTTTATTTGCTTAAATATTTTTATAGCATGATTTGACATTGCAAAAGGTTTTTGGCAGAACTTGTCCTCACGTGACTGCTTTGTGAGGTTAGATATTTGCTTCACATTGACGGAATTCAATAGAATTGAGTAATCGGTTAAAAATAAAATTATTAAATCAAATAAATCTATTTTTTTAATAACAAATTTTATTATAAAAAAATAAATTAATAAAGATTATCATCAATCTGTTATTATTGAAAAGTCGAAACAATTCGATTTAATCAAATTTTTAAATAATCAAAATTAATTTTTTTTTTGAATAAATCCAATTAAACTTTCTAATCCGGTCGGATCAGTTGTTTTAATTTAATCAAATTTTGTTCATTCCTAAATTCTCACTTGTCTTAAATTTTACATTTTTAAAAATATATATTTTAGAATTTAATTGAAAATAATTTATAAATTAATTTACAATTATTCTATATCCTCATGACGTCAGCTACAACACAATTTTATTTTATTTTAAATTATATTTGTATTAAGATAAAATTCTCAATCTCGACCTCCTATAACTAAAAAAGATTGTGAATTGATAAATGAATCAATAATGATCATGGTCCCAACCAGGCTGCTTCCCTAATCATCCCCCGGCAAAACCCACTCGTAACATGTCCCACGTGTAACTAGTCTTCTCGCTCGCATTATTATTTAGGGTTTAGATTTACCGTGACAAAAACCTCATTTAAGATTTAGGGCATTGAGAAATTAGATTGCGAGAAACAGTTGCATCACACTCCAATTGCACAAGAGACATGGCCAACACCAATTAGTCAAGCATTAAGGTTCATATGTCAAACACTCACGATATGCAAAGTTAAAAATAGATTGAGAAAACAATAGTTCAAGGTCTTCAATTTAGGAGGAAGACATTCATGATGATAAAAAAAAATAAAACGCTCATCCCCGATGCCTTCGCTAATTCGTCTCGAGATCAAAACAAATAAATACTAAAAAAACATAAAACAAAAATACTCATGATGACAAAAGACTAAACGCTCCCGCCAATCTGTATCAAAACAATACGAAGGAAATAAATCATGAAAACTAATCTAACTAATCAAAACAATGACCAATGCATGAGAGAAGAAGAACAAGGACACTCATGATGACAAAAAGTGAAACGTTCGCTCCCAACATCCCTGTCAATCCGTTCTAAGATCAATACTGAGGAGGCTCATGAGTATATGCATGGATGCAATAGTAAAGTACTAGAAGAATAAATATAAAAAAACGATATTAAAATAAAGATGAATATTCTAAAACTCTAAGTGTATATAAATTGTGTTTCAAATTTATTCAATAAATTATATATATTCACTACAATTGCACTCGTTGTCGGCCATGTATTTAGTATGATGCCATGATGAAAAAAAGTCTCCCCCAATCACACAACCATTATAATCCTTCTCCACATGACACAAATCTCAAATAAAAAATATCATGCGAACCTATAGAATCAAGAAACTATCCTCTACTACATATTAATTAGTCTAATTAATTGATTAATAAGTTTAAACCTAGTTTATCCATCTCGCAATTAATAAGAGGGCTAAAGTTCAAATCCGAATAGGGATGAACTAAGTGTATAACTGTATTTTAAATTGATCCCAATCAAATAAACGGTTCAAAATTAATTGGATAAATCTGAACATGTGAATTATAAAATGATGGAGAGGATGGCACACAGGCATTAGGATGGCACACAGGCATTACTCCGACCATTAGGCACACATTTACAGAAATTCCATACTAATTTTTAATAAATAAACGTGATGATATATAAATATAATAAAGTTCATTAGGATGATAAGTGATTATTATTAATTTATCATCATTATTATATTAACCTACTAAAACATGTTCTTATAGTGCTAATTAAAAAGCACAGCAAGCTTAGAGAAAGAGAAGAGGAAGATTTACCATTGCATTGGGTTTCCGTGGCTCTCTTCTTCTTCTTCTTCTTCTTCTCCTCCTCCTCCTCCTCCTTCACTTCGCTGCTCCTCGTCATCCTCCTCGCCGAGAGTCAACCGACTACTCTCGCCGACCACCGGGATTACAGTGGGAATCTTATTCGGGTTGAGAAGGGGAGAATTCAAGTGAGCTGACGGAGGATTCTTGGTCTTGGAGTAGAGCTGGTCGAGCTGGTCGAAGTAGGGGCAGGTTTTGGAGTGCTCCGGCAGCTTCCTCCCCTTCTCCTTCGCCTTCCGGAAATACTTGTTGATGTTTTCCCACTTCTCCTTGCACCGCTTCGAGCTCCGCCGGTAGCCCATCGTTGCCATGACTGAGCTCACCTCCTCCCACATGGGGCCCTTCAGCCCTGGCTCATGGAACCGGGACTCCAGCCCCGACCGCACTCCGATCAACGCCTGCACCTCTGCCTTCGGCCATCGGCGCGTGTTCTGCGGCGGCGGCGGCGCTTGGTCTTCGCTGCCGCCGCCGGCATTGTTGAAAGCATCAGGACTTGGCTTTTGGATTTTGTGCAATTCCTCTGCGGTGGAGAGTTGGGGGGGAATGGATGGGAGGCGGAGGTGCTGGCCGGTCATCTTCTCGATGAAGGAGACGATGGCGGCCTCGCGGGAGATGGAGAGGGCACGCTCGTGGGCTCGCGCCGCCGCCTCGCGGCTCGAGTTGGCGGCATTTTGCTTCCGCCATGCTTGCTCGTGGCCGGCGAGCTCCTGCTCCCGCTGCTCCATCAACTCGAGGAACTTCCGGTGGAGGCCCTCTTGGTGGTCCATCAGCTGCTTGACCAGGCGCTGGAAGAAGGCCGCCATCGCACTCAGCTGCCGCAGCCGCCGCTTCTTCCTCCTCCTCCTGCTCCGCTCCTTGGAGGGCGAAGACTTCACCGTTTCCGTTGGCTCCTCTCCGGCCGACGTCTCCGACACTCCACCTATGGCAGGGTCCTGCGGCGGCGTGACGGCCGCGGCATGTAAGACAGGGTGGATCATCTCCTCGCCGCTGAGGGCAGAGCCGGAGCCAGTTTGGCCGACGTTCGCACTGCCGCCGGGCTTGTAGATGGCGTCCAGTTCACTGAAGATCTTGTAATTGCTGCTGCCGGCGACCTCCCCGCGCTCGGAATCCACCATCTCTTTGCTCTTCTTGGAGAAATTGCTGCTGCTTCCGGTCTCCGCCTCCTCATCCTTGCGCCTCTTGTTGTTCCTGTCGATGTAGTCGATGTCGAGCGGCCTCCTGCAAAAGCAGATCTTTTTCTCTTATTAAATTTCTTCCAAATCATTCCCAATCTTGTCTTTTTAGCCGTTCTTTTCACTACTTTTCTCGTTTTCGCGATCAAAATTCAACTCCCAGGAATCATCAGCAAATTTTCTTGTGGGCAAATCTACAAACACATGGTAGGCATAGTGAATAAATAATCACCAAGGAAGTTCTTCAATGCCTGAGTCGTCCTCTCTCTGCCAGTGATGCAGGCGGCTCTCCGATACATCGTCGCCTCGCAACATGCCGCCGCCGTCGTCGTCATCAATTCTCTCGCAGCTTCCTCCGTCGACGGCGAGCTTAAAGCTCATCGCGGAGACGAGGAAGGGCGGAGCGCCGCCGCTGGCGGCCGAGTTGTCGGGGCAGGAGTCTCGATCCATGGCCGAGCCACCGATGTGGTGCGCCGGGATGAACCTCCGTGTCTCAGGGAGGTACTGCTGCTGAGTGGACTGGGGCGGGGGAGGAGAGGGAGGTGGATGGAAGAGGTGGAAGTACTGCTGGTGGTGCTGAGGAGGAGGAGGCGGGGGCTGGTGGAGGAACTGTTGGGTGGTGGGGATGGACTGGAAGTGGGAGAAGGGCGGCGGCATCTGCGTCGGTTGCTGTGGTTGGTACTTGAAAGGGTGGTGCGCGAGGGCGGCGTCGGCGGCGGGAGTGGCAACAGAGGCGGAGGAGGAGGAGGAGGAGATGGCGAAGAGGGAGGAGTTGTCGACCATGAATTGCTGGATCTCGGAGACTCCTCCATAACCGCGGCCGGATTGCATCTCCTTCTTCTTCTTCTTCGCCGGGAGGTGACACAAGCACAACAATAAGGCGGTGGCAGATCGAAACAAAAGGGTTAAAGACCTGTCGGGGAATGACGTCAGTATGGAGACGAGCAAATGCCGCGCACGTGCCCAGCATGCGCACCGGAAAAGGGTGGAATGGTCATTTCATGCTTCCACGAGGGGCCAGAGAGAACCGATCTGGTTCAGAAACAGGTTGGAGATAAATTCGAGTTAATTCTATATTTTGGATTAGTTCATGATCCAGTGACCACCGACCGGTGAACTGAATCCAGATAGCTACCGACTGAAAATTAAAATTTCAAATTTATATAATCAAACAGTCCAATCAACACAGTTTAAGTCTGGAGATGAATAATAAATATTAGTTTTCACGATGTGAATTAAATTGATAGTTAATATATGAAATTTTATTATTATAAAAATTTAAAGATTAAATTTTAATTAATAATTAATTTTTTATTTATTTTTGTATATTAGTTATTGTTCGAATTAATTAGATTAATCCTAATGATTTATCTCTTTCGTGTTAGTCCTGAAATGAATTGACAGAAAATACTGAAGATAAACGTTTCATCTTTTATCAACGTATATAATAAATATCATTCGGGATTTAAACGACAAGTTAAATCAAATCAAATCAAATTTAAAATTAATTAAATTATTAAAATAATTCTTCAAATTTAACTTAATTTATTTAAATATTATCTAACTGTCTAAATTCAAATTTATTTAATTATTTATTTTTTTTACTATTTTAAATTTATTTAATTAATTATTAAATTTAATAATACAAATTTATTTATTTATTTTTTTAAAAAATATTTATTTATCATGTTGATAAAAAAATATTTATTAATAAAAAAAATCATTTTATCTAAAAACATCCAATTAGCACATCAGATAGACATACAGTCAACGTTCGAGTTGTGGAGGTCGGCTATCAATAAGCTTATGAGTAGGGTACAAGTTTTTGCAACAAGGTAGCCAAGGCTTGCAAGTAGGTTGCAAGCTCACAAACACCTAATGAGCTAACAAGCTTACGATTGGGTGATTGAGAAAAAAAAAGAAGGAAATATCTAAAAAAAAGAAAATGTCTTTGTATCCGATTTTAAATAGATAAAATTTTAAAAATAAATTCATTATTCATTATTCAAGTAATTCTGGAGTAAACAATATCATTCAAATAATTTTATATTTAGCAAACAATAAGCAACATCTTTAACTCTTATACAATTTACCCATTGTCTATACTCTCTATAAGAGGAGAGGGAAGATCTAACGATTTAAAGAAAAATTGGAAAACAATTTTTTTTTTTGAAAAAAAGATAATATAAATGTTGGATATGAATGGAATCATAGATGCAGTGGCATGACAGGCAGAGACGAGATGTCCGTGGACGGATGCACGCAAAGTGGAGCCGTGGAGAGGATCATGATGTCCCGGGATTATAATACAGTGATACAAATTATTATTAAAATATTTATAATTTAATTTTTAATTGTGATATATTTATTAAAAAAAAATCTTTAAATGAAACGTGCATTCAAAGGATGTTAAATTTCTGGATCGTCCATTATGAGCGCTTTTTGATTTATCCTGATCGCTAGTAAAAAAATTTCGTAGAATCGAATCGATCATCGCAAATTTAATATTACTTATTAATCATTTTTTTCATCAAAAAAAATAGAGGGAATCATGGAAAGTGTGCGCTAGTAAAGAAAAAATATGAACCGAGCCGGTATATATATATATATAGTTTTGATATGATACTTATATAATTTATCCCATATGCATGGAATATAATTTTTTTTGATTTTTTTAAATTTCTTTAATTTATATATTATAACGAAAACTCTAAACTCTAAAATATAAATCCCAATTATAAACCTTCTAAAAACAATTATATATATATAAAAGGTTTTGATAGCCTACACACTTTATCCTGTACAATCATATACACCTGTTGAGGTGGCATAATCCTGATCATTGATCATATCGCATATTTTTTAATCAATGATGTGCAGGTGACCACCTCAACAGATGCCCATAATTATGCAGGATAAGATGTACAGGCTAACATAACTCTCTATATATATAGTACACGTAAAGTAAACACAATAAGATAAGTAGAATAATTTCTCTACCTGATATACTATAAGTTAAACTCTGAAATATAAATCTCAAATTCTAAACCTTAAATTATATATATATATATATACAAAATTTTTAATGTTTCTAGTTGAAGTTATAATTTTATGATTTGTGTTGAAGTTATTTTAATTTTGTGAGCAGTAACGAATAACTTTGCCCATGACGAATTAGTTATGACCGATCCCAAGCTCGGATAAAGGAGAAGAGTTGCGTTAGGTTGTCAGCCAACGTTAAACTATGACAAATTTCAATAAATCGATCAATTAAATTATTGCACTAATGTTAGGAAGTTCCCTGTAAGGAACGCGTTGCATGGTCAGACTGTAACGTCTCGGCAAGGACCACTACATCTCCATGAGAACTCGGGTGTAGTGCTAAATATGTAAGAGTTCACGTTGTAAGGTCCGACTGTAACGTCTCGACAATAACCGTTACATCTCCACGAGAACTCGAGTGTAGTGCTAAATAGGCAAGAGTTTTCACAGCATAGGTTGGATAAGAACAAATATTATAAGAAAATTAATAGTCTAAGATTTGGAACATAGGAACCCTCACTGATAAATCAATGAGGTAGTAGATGCGATGATTAAGAGAAAAATTAATATTTTGTGTGTACAAAAAACAAAATAAGTATGTGAGAAGGCAAAGATGATAGAGAACTCGAATTTTAAGTTATGGTACACAGAAAAGTGTAAAACAAGAAATGAAATGGGTATTGTTGTAGACAGTTCGTTAAAGGATGAAATTGTAGAAGTAGATAGAAAATGAGATAGAATTATAGCTCTCAAGATAATAGTGGCGAAAGAAACTATAAACGTAATTAGCGTATATGCACCTCAAGTA
>JBBUKS010321099.1:0-20380 GCA_038050645.1 Hedychium gardnerianum
TGATTTACCTCCTCCGTGTTGGTCCTGGGACGGATTGGCGGGGGCGCTGGGGGCGAGCGTTTCTCCTTTTGCCACAATAGTAGGCTACTACATCTTTGGTAACACTATCATCATAGGATCTTCCTGTTAGATGTAATGTTTGCAAGCTACAACGTACTCAAATGGGATATTTAATTATTGGAGTTCTTTATTATATCAGTATATATCTTCTCAATTGAATAACATATTTTTATCTCTCAATAGACAAATCTAAAGTAGGGATTTCTTCTTTTCAAGAGGGAGAATTCATCTACATGATTGATGTGATGGTGAAGCTTTCAGTCCACACCTACACCTTCCTCTGCATCCCAATTATAAACAAATCATCTTCCTTCGCAGAAAATTCTTTTCCACACTTCTGCTCAACTCCATGCTAGAAGCAATTCTTCATGAGATCATCCCCACTATGGCTCTACAAGGTATTGCTATTGCCTTCACCTGAAAAGAAAGATTTTCCCACATCAAAACTCCTCCTTCACCTCAACCTGACAGTATTGACAGACTCCTCAAAACCCCTTTGGATCCAGCAGCTTCCTCCTCTCCGTCTAACCGAGTTGACTGCGTCATTTGGACCCTCAGCTTCATTGAAGATGGCATCACTGGATTAAGACTCTTAGTGTCTCCTATTATGAGTCGCCAACCAACTCACTAAGGCAAAGCTTTGTCTTTGTCTACACCACACAAGTCTCCAACTAAGCCTCCTCACTCTTCCTCTTGGCCATCATCATTATCACCTTCTCCAATGGAGCTCTTGCTATTGATGCATTCAACCTTGTCATAATGCTGAGATCCTACATCAGAGAAGAAATTTTCTATTAATTGTTGACTGGATGAATTCTTGACATCCACCACTACGAACCTTTCCCTTCTAGTTGAACCTTCTTCACCAAGACGAGCAAACTTCTCTCTCATTCAGTATATCTGCTCCACTGTTAGTCCAAATATAGTAGGTCCAAACCCATGTGAGCTTCACTTCCCACTCCAAAAAATATCAGAGATTCCTATAGAACAAGGAGGCAATGGTACTGAAAAAGATGATAACAGCAATCTAAAATATTTAGTGTCAGCATTGTGTATCAGGTCTTCTGCTCTCGTATTCTTTATCTCAAATTCACACACAATAATCTCTTTGTTTTACCAGCAGTTCTCATATTGCATTTGTTTGCTGACATTACGTGTGCATGCTTGAAGATGAGATTAAATTTCTATTTGTCACTTCCAGCATCTCCTTTCTGAGTTCCTGCTGTTCCATCTCTTTATATAACATTTACCAGAAACTGATCTAGGTTTATTTTTTTTTTAAATTCTTTACTTGTAACTCAAAACCGAAATTGGAAACTTAGAAAATTGGTTTTTTCAAAGTTGGTTCATTTTGGACCAAGTATGTGCTAGCTTTCTGCCCACCAACCCTAATTAGATGCAATCCTTCAATCGAAAAAATATGAGTTTCAAGTATGGTATAGGTCTTGTATGAAGAAAACAAATTCTGATGTGTAAAAAGTGTAAAATAATACATGTGGGATGCTTAACTAATCAACCTTGACTAAGTGTTGGATATAGATCACGAAAAATGCAAGAACAGAAAATTTTGTTGTTCTAAACCTAAAAGATAGTAAAATTTTAAGAAACAGTAATATCAAATTTTTCGAAGATAAAATGAAGAAAAAAATTTGGAATGAAATGTTTGATGGCATTGATTTTATGAGAACTTTGAAGGCAAAGAAATAAGAATAGAGCGAGATAAATTCTTGGAGAATCTCAAGGTGAAGGAGTAACATGTAAAAACAAATTGGTAGTGGAGCAGGGAACACAAAAGGCTATTAGTTTAAACAAACATTTTTAAAGATTAGAAAAATTGTAGAAATTGAATATGTATGAAGTAGATAAAATTAAGGCAATAAAAAAGTTACAAGCATAACACTTTTTAAAAGTTATAATAAGTTCTACAGTAGTCTTAAGACCTAAGAATAAGAAGAGATATTTATAGGGCTGTAAACATAGGAACAAATATAGAGGCTCAGGTAGTGTTAAATGTATAAAAGATGAAAAGGTAAAAGATTCTTGTTAATGATAATGCACTTAAGGAAAGATGAAAGTTTTCATTTTATAAAATATTTAATGAGAACTGTATAGAAATTTGATTTAGATGTTGAAAATTATGGTAAGTGCAAGGATCATAATTTTTTCATTTTATCAGATTAAGATTAAAGAATCTTTAAAGTACAGGTTGCGATGATGGCATGGATCATATCCCTATTGAAGTTTAGGTTTAGGAGATCAAGGTACAAGTTGGCTATTTAGATTACTGATTAAAATTTGATAATTAAGAAAATGTCAGATGAATGGAGGAAAAGTTATTTAGTAACCGTGTAAAATGTTGTTCAGATTATAACATTCTGGGAAAGAATATTGAAAGGAAAATTAAATATTTCTTAAACCAATTTTGAAAAGAAGATCAACCATAGAAACCCTTTATAATTTACTAGATACAACTAATGGAAAAATATTAATAAAAAGAAGGATTTGCATATGATTTTCATTATCTTTGAAATGTCTATAATAAAAACCCTAATCATTTAGTATTGTGGGTTTTAGAGAAGAAAGGAATATCTAGTAATTATGTTGATGTGAGAAAAGGTATCATAGAGTTGCTATGAGTGTGACAAATCATTTTCACATAACTTTTGCTTTACATAGGTATTAACTGTCCCTATCTTTTTCTGTTAATATTAGATGAACTTACTAACCATATTCAAGATAAATTTCTTAGATTATGCTATTTGTAGAGTGTAGATAATATTTTGCTAAATTAAAGAGATTAAATCCGAACATACAATTATAGAGAAAAACTTTAGAAAGAAAATCTGCCAAGCTTGGTTGATCAGGATGATGCCATGTTGGAGACAGCATATGTAGAAAAGTAATGTAGTAAAGAATGAGCATGCTAAGATGAGTGTGAGGGGTTACAAGAAAGTATAAAATAAAAAATAGAAAAATTTAGATAACAAATAGATGTAGCACCAAAGAATGAGCATGCTAGTTTGATGTAAGTTCAAAGTTGATAGATATTTTTTATAGTTAGAAGAGTTAAATCTATTAGAGTAAAGGTTGCAAGGCATAAAATAAGATTAATGAATAGTTCATGTAACAAAAAGTCACTTGGTTGACTTTTACATTATGTGGTATAAATTGCAATAGCTCAATAGATAGATAAGATTCATCATTCATGTAACAACATCGAATACTTAGGACAACCACAACTTTGTAAAATTTTCAAGTTCGATGATCTAAAAGAAAAACATCGAATATTGGTACAAATTTAAAAGTAAAAAATATATATTATTTTCAACCCATTTTATAAGGTGTGCTTGTAAATGTCTAATCTCATTTGTGTACTTGACGCAAACAATTTTCTTCCCCAAAGAAGGTACTCATCCACTCACTATCTTGAACATCTTGACAAACAAATTAGACATTTTAGTCCTGTGGCTCCTCATTTCAAAACAGCAGAGTTACACAAAGAACCATACAGTGGACAAACATACCATGATCAGCATTAGCCCAACTAATATGTTAGACGCACCAACTTACCAATGTGTGAATGAACTTGACTTGAATTTTAAAATAAGAGAGAGAGAGAGAAAAATTTATCATGCAAAGTTCCATCCTAAAGTGCAAGCTAACAGATTGCTTCGTGCTTCAAAGGTCCGAATAGGATTAAGAGAAAAAAGGAGCTTATATTTATGAAACAATTTAATGTCAACCTATAAGCATGCCGTTAGAGCTATGTCCCTGACTCAAAAGCCTGTTTGATAGAATTAACTGCCAAATTGCCAACCAACTTCAACATCATTAAAAAAATCAACTAACACATATCCAAAACCAAATAATTGACATAAAAACTGAAGAGAAACAAAAAAAATACCAATTCATAGAAGATGTACCTTTATACCTTACCTCCTCAAATCAAATCTTCTGATGAATTTTTAGCGTCCATCTTCTTGTCGGCCAGGACGTGGATTGGTGCTGTTGTTCCCGTCATTTCCTCCACCATCAGCATTGCTACCTTCTGCTTGCGCCTCGAACATTCTAAACGGCCATGGTAGTGAAATCCTAAACCTTCTCTCAATCATTCTAGGGCTACCAGAATCCCCTTCAGTGAAGGCTCCAGCTGCTGCCCCAACACCACTAGAATCCCTTGTTCCAGCAGTTGTCCGTGGTGAAGGGACTGCTGGTGTCCCCCTGCGTTGCTCATAGTCCGGATCATCAGTGGGAAGCTCATGTCGACAGACTGGGCATGAATTATGCAACTCGAGCCATGGCAAGATGCAGTCTTTGTGAAAGATATGCTTGCAAGGCATCTGCTTGGCCTCGTTTCCCATTTCGAAAGTATCCATACAGACCGAGCACTGCGCTTCGTCAGAGGCAAGCAATTCTAGGCTAATTTTGATGTCTGGAAGGTTTGCAACAACAGACTTGGCAGCAGGTGGGGTGCCATAGCGATTGGGATCATTCTCAGTAAGCTGCTGTATAAGCTGCTCAAGGCCAGGGCCGATAAAGTAATCCCCTAGGTTCCCGAGTCCGCCGCCTGGCCCGCCCTCAACTACGACTTGGATATTGGCACCTCCGGACACTAATTGCTGGAGGTAATCCTGCAGGAAGACCATCGGATTGAAAGGAACCGTGCTAGCAGCACTAGTGGGCCCGCCAGGTCCAGATCGGGAGACGAAAAGCTCAGGGCCGAGGAGATCGGCGAGGTCAGCAGGGTGCCTGGGGTCTAAGCTAGCGGGGGCGGGGGAAGAGGAAGAAGAGGAGAAGAAGAACGAAGGGCCAAAGGGCTGGAGGAGAACAGGATTTCCGGAGGAGGCGTAAGAGAAGGTATTTGGGCTGGGACTAGGGTTAGGGGATTCTACCTCTTCGAGGAAGCCATCGTGGCAGACGGGGCAGACGATCTCGCAGGCAGCGGTGGGGAGGGCGACAGTACGCTGGCACCGGTGGCAGTAGTAGTTCTGGTACTCAGAATCGGCGGCGGCGGCACCACCTCCATGGCTACCGGCGGAAGACATCGGCGGGGAAGGAGTTGGTAAGAAAGGGTCGAGAAATTGGGAATGGGTAGATTTGGAGAAGACCTGCGAATGGGGCAGGTATTTCAGCCGTTCGAGTTGTCACGAGTCCGCCGCCTTCACGAATCTTGAAGCCTGTTTGCGGTGCCTTCCGGACGCCACGTGGCTGCGGACGAAGAATCTAAAATCAACCGTACTCAAGCCATTTCACGAATTAAAAATAGGAGTGAACAAAAATGATAAAATTGAATTAATCGAATTTTGAAATCCGATCCTATTAATTTGGTTTTTGATTAATTCATTTGGTTCCGTTTTAAATTTCATAATTTAATTAAATAAAATAAATTGAATATGAATATTAATTTAATTATTTTTTATTTACAAATATAATTAATTAAATAAAATTTAGTTTTTTTATTTAAAATTAAAATTTTATTTAAAATTTTTATTAATTCGATCAAAAATTAAATTAAATGATATTTTATCGATTTAATTTTTTAGAAAAATTTAATAATTCAATTGGTTTGAAAAAAAATTGATTTTTTTATTTTTAATTTATTTTATTCGATGTGATTTTGATGAAATACTCAGTTTTAATTAAAAATTAATAATGGGAGGCATTTCACGAATTTAAAGCTTGGTTTTGATTATGGATTTTTTTTATTATATATATATATATTTGTATGTAAACAAATAATTCTTACTAATAAATATTATATAAAAGTTAAAATAGATATTTTTTAAATATATTAAATAAAAAACAGAGCAGCGTGCATGAGTATGAGACCTCAAATAAGAGATATAGTTCATAAATTACGGGAAAGTGATAAGTTGGAGAATGAATACCAAAATACAAGCATTTAGAAAAATAAATTAATTAATTAATGATTAAATAATACAGAAGTTTTATTTATCATCGAGATAAATTTAAAAATATTAAAAAATAATAATAATTTTAATTTTAATTTTTTAAAATTTCTTTATAATATATCATAATTAATATTTGAATATTAGATTTCTTAATTATTTATTAAACAATTTAATTATTATATTATTATCTCATAATTTAAGTAAATAAAAAAAAACAAATCGGATAATAAACTTTTATATATAGAGAGTGAAGTATCGATCGCATTAAAAGATCTAAAAATATGAGAACTCTTAAAAATGAGTTCTAAATAATATTAAAAGAGTCTGTCAACATTACTTGCGGTGGAGACGATAGAGACCACGCAGCCAGTCCAAGACTCGATCAACAACAAATCTACGTCAATTCTTATGAGTCCAGGTCAAACCATAGCTCATCAAGACTGACTTGATAAGTCTAAGTTAAGTCAACCAACTTCAGTGGAGCTCAAGTCGAGATAGTCCGAGTCACATCTGAATTAAGTTCAAGCCGTTCCTCAAATCGGATGTGAATGACGGCTACAAAACGTGCCAGTTACAAAGAGATCGAGTCCTTTGATAAAAAGGAAAGAGATATGTTCTTTGAAAATCTCAGTCATCTTTTCACTATAAAGATAACGATAACATTAGAAGTTCTCACGAAATGGATTGAAGTCTTCACGAGGTGGATTGATAGCTAATGTATAAAGTGTTATCATAATAAAATCTGAGATTTAAATTCTGACTAATAGTTAAGTTTCTGTTCTCTCATGTATTGATCATTATTCGGGTTAGTTAGACTAGTCTTCGTGATTTACTTCCTTCGTATTGATCCTGAGACGAATTGAGAGCACTGAAGACGAATATTTCATCTTTTGTCACAATAACGATAACATCAAAGGTTTTCACTTTTTTTGAAGAGGTCTTGTCGAGATTTGTATTATTTTCTCGGAGCAATTTTTTTTTATTTATTTAATAATTTAAATATTTAATTTTTAAAATTGATTAATATGATCTTATCAAAATTTCTCGACGATGATTAAAATAGATTCATCTAAATAAATTTATCATCCTATTAAAAAAAATCTTATAATTATAAATGCTTAATTAATTATTTAGTGGATGGGGTAATGAAATTCTACTCAAGTGACATAAAAACAAAACTCTCATTCTCAATATTTTTATCAATTTATCTCAAGATTAATAAAAAAATATAAAAACTAATTTAATTAATCTAAATAATAATTATTATATATATATAAATTAATTATTAATCAAAATTTACTCCAATGGAATTTTGTTCAGTTACTGCAAAAAAGGCGAAACGCTCGTCTCAACCCCCCGTCAGTCCATCCCAAGACCAACATTTGTTCAGGAACTTAGAGCCGGGTGCTCGAACCGGTCCGATCTAATAAATCGCCGTTTCAACGGTTCGTTGGGTTCGCTCATTAATTATAAACGTCTCGCCGCTTGCAATTTGTTTGGTCCATCGATACAGATCCAACAGGGCAAGCTCGAATCCCTTCCCTTCGCTTTGATTCGAGCTTTCTTCGTGTCTCCGAGTGCGAGATTCCCTCCACTGCAGCGTCTTCTGGCGTCGTCAATCGATGGCGGCTAGGTTTTGGAGGAACCCCGCGAGGAATGAGTTGCTCAATAAGTTCAAGTTCGCGGATGGCAGCGCGACGAGGCGACTCAGCACAGCTCATAGCGCCGCTGGCGGCCCGAAGCCAGCACACTCGTCGAAGAAGGTATGGCGGGTTTCTTTACGTTCTCAAGCATTTGGACTGACAGGTGGCGTGATTCCTTGTTTCACGTGGATTGCTGAGTTGAATGCACAGGATTTATGTTTTTTTGAACCATTGTCAGATGTCGGTTTTCTAGTTCTGTCCTTACCTGTCTTGAAGCAGTTGATGTTTCTTGAATGCTTTCACTTTGTGGTGTACGTGCAGATGTGGAGATTATAGGTCAAATGACTTTAACTTTCTTTTGAAGCGATTGAAGGCCAATAAAAGTATAGAACTGATATTCCTTGGAAGTTTGGAAGAGTTTTAGAAGATTGTGTAGTTGACCGTCCATCTTATGCAGTAAAAACTAATTTTAAGAAAATCATAAATGTTATTAAAAAATTGTTTAATACAAATGGCTTGAACTATAGTTGATTAGGTTAAGGTAAAACAAAATTTTCTAGAAACTTTGAGAAATAGTGATTGGGAAAAAAAACTTTCTGAATCAATATAGTTTGTGTTTGAAAGTTGAACTATAAATGGTATTTGCTCAATAATGCATGATAAATTTCTGAACGGAAAGGAAAATCTAATAATTGCATCAGTGATACAAAAAACTAGAATGATATATCAGTTACTATTGTTACTCTTACTAGATGCCTTGCAAATGATTCTTTGCATGTAGATTTACATAAGGTGTTAATTCTTAACTCTTTATCCTTTTTTACATTGTACCAGATGCTCTTTTCAATCATATTCACAATAAACCTTGATATCTTTTCTAGACTGAGGAATTTATCTTAACTCCTAATTAATGGGAGTTTAATAAAGAAGTTAGAATTATGGAGAAAATTTATAGAAATTAAAGATTTAAAAAAAAAGTTCATTTGAAATTAATTATATGAGTATTATTTCGATAATAAGAAAAAAAGAATCAAAGTATTAGTTAATTTAAATAGACATGAAATCCCTTCAAGAGTTTACATATTTGAATTCCAGTTTTACATATCTGAATCTGTAATAAAACAGCAGAGAGAGATCAACAGTGATGTCAATAGTAGGATAAAAAAATGAGTTGTTTAATTGAAGAGAAACTTTTGAAGTCTTTTGCAATCATCATATGCCCCCAGTAATATATATATTTTGTATTGATACAAGCGATCATGCTGTATGGTCAGTGTTGATCAAATAAGAAATAACATGAACGAAAAATTAGTGTAGCAAAGATGAGAATTTTGGGATAAATGTGTACACCAATAAGCGAGTGGAATAATATAAATAAAAAGTATTATTGTTTGAGTGTAGTCAAGCCTTTCTCCATTGGAAGATAAAAGATAAATGACATGTAGCCAATTCCAAATAATTGGTACTATGGTCGTCAAAATTAACTGATCTCATTTAGATCAACTTGATCAACCAAGTTGAACTGGGATTAGAGAAAGTCAATCCGATATTTGTTGATAAACTTAAGAATATGAACGGGACCAAGGGGGAAAAAATTAGGTTTTGAAGAATAAGTTGAAAATTAGATTGATTGGAAATTCAATGAAATTAGTTGGAAAAAATTTAGTGAAGTTTGAAAAAAATGTTCAATCTAGTTGACATTCTTGTGATTTTAATTTGAAGCTGTTTCCTACTTATCGTTTAGCTTCTCTGGTTGACAAAAAGGATAGTTTTCGTCACAGACTCATTGTGGATGGATGCTTGTTGAGTTGCTAGGGCCTTGTTTGAAGGAAGAAAACTTGAATTGTCATATTTAATGAAATGAAAATTTTCCAATAGTAGAATCAAATTTACAACTAGCACCGACCAAAGCCTTTACCTAAAATTGATGAACCTTTAATTGAACTACAAAACTTGACATTAGAATAGCCCTTTGAAGACATGCTAAATGTGCCCCTCATTGATGCTATCATACAAGAAACGCTGGTTGACATGACTCCTATGAAGAACAATCAACAGTGTTACTAACCACTATTTAGGTTCACAGATTATAACTCGTTTTGTTACCCTGACATAACCTTGGACAATGACAATCACTCATGGTTGGTGTGGCTATCTTTTTTTCTGTTCGTGATTTGAATCTTCGCCCATGAGTCCTCATTGATTTACCTATTTTATGCATCAATGCATCATATAGTTAATGTGATTCAATTACTTTTCTGTCACAAAAAAGTCTTGGGTTTGATGAGTAGAAGTTTAGCTGTATAAGGAAAAGAAATATATAACATATATCTAAAAGTGACCATCCTTTCTTGTAGTTATGCAAACTGGTGAAGGGTATACTTTGTTTGCTAATTTGTCACATATAATTGGTTTGTATTTTAGATTATAGTTTCATAAGCACCTGATAAGTTATTGTGTCAATTTGATGTCTTCTAGCTTTTCCATTACTACTTGATGATCTGATGCTATCTTTACAGGGAAGATTATTAACGGGAGCAATGATAGGTTTGGTTATAGCTGGAGGAGCTTATGTTAGTACCATAGATGAAGCTACATATTGGTACGCAACTCAATATTATAACCAAGCCTGATTCCACTAGGTGGGGTCGGCTATATGAATCCTTCTACGCCATTGAGCTCTATCCCCTACTATATCATCATATATATATTTAAATAAATTTAATCTTATTTTATTGTTGTTAACCAAGTCTTCTTTGGTCTTTCTTGTTTGATGTGCACATCTGTCAATATTATGATGAACAGTAATATGTTACCAAATACAACTTTTATTTAGTTGAATATATGCCACATCAATTGTCAATTTATTTGGGACTTGATTGTTAGTAGTTTTCTTTATTGCAATAGCTTGTTGATTTAGTTGTGCCTTTATGAAAAATATACAACCTAAGATATCAGATTATTGATTTTGTTTCTTAATGCTTCCTGTATTTGTCTTCTATCAAACCAAATTTCTTTCCTTTTGATATCTGGATATGACATGCTTGGAAGAAATATTATGGGGTTGTTAGTTTTCCTTTCTACATATATTTTCTTGCCTTTTTTTTGTGGATAATAGCTTTGTCTTTCAAGTGACTAATCAAAGGTGAGACTAGTTATAGATGGTCAATCCATGGGTATCTCATTTGCTCTACAAACATTATACAGTTAGTAAACTTTCATCTACTGATACTTGATTGAATTTGGGATTTATATTGTTATTAGTTAATTATAGACTGCCTGTAATATTCTGGTGCCTAAACTCAGATGTTGTCTTGACATATTAGAATGCACTTTAGTGATGTATTTCCAGTGGACTTAAATACAAGTCAAGTCATTTCTGGATATTCCTTTCAGTCTTGGACACTGAAGAAGATGAATAAGTGGAGGGTAGACGAGAAAAGGGCGATGAAGAAGAATGGGAACCCATCACTTTACTATCATTTTCTCACTATTTCTTCAACTTGTCAATCATTGCCGTACGCTTACTAGTGCTAAGAATTCATATCATGTTGTGTTAAAGGTACCATAAGTTGGCCATGTTATTCATATTCATGTAAAAACAAATAAAATAGTATAAACAATATTTTTAATGATAATTTTTGTCATGTAAGATTAGGTAAGTTTAAATGAATTTGTATAATGTAATAGGTTTAAAAGTTCTTTTAATAATATTTTTTGTGTGCCTACCCATTTATCATAATAGCATTGTATCATTTTCGTCTTTTCTTTTTGTGAATCATGCTTTGTGTTGAGTCAGGTAGGTTAGGCTATTATATCATGGTCCAAGATTGCTAGCCTTAATACTTATTACTGATGTTCACTTCAATGCTACATGTTGTAAATGTAATAACTAATCCTTATCTTCCTTCTTGTTGCTAGTGTCCATATGTGAGGGTAGTTTAGATAATTTAACATGTCCTTTTGAACTTGTTGCAATATTTTGGAAATTTCACCCTTACAATGAGTTGATTCTACTCATTGCCTTTTAGCCCGTTCAATTCATGCAATAGCAATTAATTGCTGTTCTGCTATCCTCTTGTTTTTTTCCTGTTTTCTTGGTTATATTTTAGATTTTCCCCATAGCTTCATACTTCCCTCTGTACATTCTTCAAGAATTTGCTTATTTTTTTATACTATGCAAGTTTCAACATCCAGTTTTTGCTCCTTAACGAGGAGAATGTACTTGACATCCTTCTCCACATAGTCTACACAATTTACCCACCAAGTGCAAAACTTGTAATGTTAGAAATGAAGTATCATTGACTTGGTTACCTATCATTGTTGCCTCAAGGATTTTGTATTTATGGATGATGGATTTTTCTTGGTGATAATTGATAAGTATTCCTACATGCCTATATTATTTTATTTAGAACTATTTTGCTTCAATAATACAGATTTAAATTGACAGTTTTACTGAAAGTTCCCTGCTTAAGTATAACAGTTTGCTTAAAATGTTCCTAATGAAATGTTGTGAACACTTTTGTGTTAAATGTACTGATAATCTTATATTGTCTAGACCTTGTAGTTCCATAGATCTATTGAATATCTTATCACATTTTAGCACTAAGTTTTTTGTAAATCTTGATATCTCTGAATTTGAATTTGCAGTGGGTGGTTGTTCAAAGCTACTAGGATTGTCAACCCTTTCTTTGCACTGCTAGATGCAGAACTTGCTCATCGTCTTGCAGTGTCTGCTGCTGCTCATGGTTTTGTTCCTCATGAAAAACGTCCTGATCCCGCAATATTAAGAGTTGATGTATGGGGTCGAAGGTTTACAAATCCCATTGGTTTAGCTGCTGGTTTTGATAAAAATGCAGAAGCAGTTGAAAGTTTATTAGGCTTAGGGTTTGGATTTGTTGAAGTTGGCTCAGTCACCCCAATGCCACAAGAAGGAAATCCTAAGCCACGTATTTTCAGACTGCCAAAGGAGGGGTAAGCATTTGTGTTGCATTTACTTTGATATTAGGTTCACATCTGTTATTTGAATATTTTTGCATATACTATTTTTGACAATTAGTTTGTATTTAAGCATTGGCATCTGGGACATGTATCTGATCGTAATACAGTTTTGTGCTTGTTGTTGTTGCAGTGCCATTATAAATCGCTGTGGGTTTAATAGCGAAGGGATTGTTGTGGTTGCAAAGCGTCTTGGTGCGCAGCATGGTAAGAGGAAAATGGAAGAAACTTCAAGCACTTCACCCTTATTAGGTGAAGAAGGTAAGCATGGAGGAAAAGCTGGTCCTGGCATTTTGGGTGTCAATCTTGGCAAGAACAAGACAAGTGAAGACGCAGCTTCTGATTATGTTCAAGGTGTTCATACATTATCGCAGTATGCTGACTACTTGGTATTTTCCTTATTCACTCTATTTGTTTTAAGATCAGATAATTTATTTACTTGTATTTGAATACCATGAGTTTCAAGCGATTCGCCATTTCTATTTTTACCAACTTAGTTGATATAACTTGTGTGTTGTTTGGCAACTTCATTCATACATTTAGTGTTCAGCCTTACATATTTAGCTTTTATTTATAGTATTAATATCTGAACAAAGAGAAATTATTTCTAGGGTTTGCTAATTTTTCACCATACACAACCTCAATCATATATTAGCGAGATGACCTTAAGTAGAAAAAACTTAATTATGATAATTTGGAGAATTTCCCACCTTGATTTGAGCCAAAACCTACAAATCCGAGGGAAATATGCTATGAGCTGAGGAACAGTTAAGACGACTGTATATCAAAATTTTAAAGATAAGAATTTTAATATTCTTGAACTTCTTATTCCACTAGAAGGAGATGTTAATTACAGATGTTAATGAAGGTATCATTTATGAGTGGATAGTTGAAACTAAGAGGAACTTTAGAATCTGTGTGATTGTCACATGGCCTTTAAGCTAAAAGATAATTTTATATCCATGAACAGACTGTTGCTTTGTTAGGAAATTGATCCATTCATTGAAATTTGTCATAATTTAACGCTGGCTGGTAACCTAACGCAACCCTCCTCCTTTATCTGGGCTTGGAATCGACCATGGCTAGTTCATCATGGGCGGAGTCATAACACATAAAAATTATTTAATTAAGATATTACTATTGAGACAAAACCTAACTTGATGATGGTGATGGACCAATGGTGATATAATAAAAATTATTTAATCGATTGGATATTATTATCGAGAATGTAACCTTGCACAAAGCTTTATGGCGAATAATCTCGGAGTACCCGATCCTAAATTGTTGGAACTTGGAACAAAACCCAACTTGCTGATGATATGTCATGAACTCTCTTCCTAGTAATATCAGATTTAATTAGGTAGATTTAACTTTTAGAAATATATAAAACAAGAGTCCTTTATGATACGAATACTGATGTCTGTTGTATATGCTTGTTTTGGTCATAGAGATTCTGTCCGATGTTATTGAGCAACATGAGGGATAATTTACTCCTCTGGGTTGTTGGACAGCTCGCTGCAGAGAAACTATGTGGGACAGAGTTTGAAATCTTCAAAGAGTTTGTAGAGGAATTCTTTGAACGATTAATGGAGATTATGAGACTGTAAGTTAGATTCATTCTTAGGAGAGTTTGATCCACTAAATGCTCATGGTTAGACAATATAGAGTATGCATTTGGAATGTTGAGCTATCAAGAGGATGAATGGGCACTTTTTGCTACTAATATTTCTATGGTATCACTCACACTTGGTGTACGTCTAAGCCAACTATTCTACAAAGTGCAGACTAGATCGACACATATCTCACGGCAGACATTCTTAATACATAGACATTATAGTGTCCGGAAGCATTGAGTTCACACATTTAATAAGGTATTCACTTGTGGCTGCGTATGCATCAAAATTTGAGATGTTGAAAATGTTCTTTCCCTTGCTGGTAGCTATAAATGGGGATAAGCGAGGACTCTGTATAAAACTTGGACCATGCCACTTAGGGTCGGATACCAATTACAAAGTATTCACTTATCATCATGCAATAGCTGTGATTATGTTGATCAAGGCCACTAAAACTTGGATTTCTCAAGATCTCAATCAACTCATTCAAAGCAGCGATTGCCTAATACCTCTTAATTGAATTTTATTACCTACTCTAAGGCCCAAATTAATTCCATTTAACTCTATTATAATTTTATTGAATATCAATATATTAAAACCTATTTACAGTTTTAGGCTCTTAACCTACTAATTAACTATTTAACTCGTAGATTGGGCATAGGTATAGCAGTTTCGATTATGTGATATCCTTTTTAATTTATATGCAAGAGTGTTATTTAATTTCTGTCATTGCTATCTATCTTTATAAAGGTTCCAATACCATTGCAGTCATATACAATGAATATTTACCTAAGTCATGACTCTCTTATAAACAATACCTTTAGAGATCTCCTGGATTTTTTTTGAAGTGAATGGATATATTTCTTTTGTATGCCATACTCGCTTATAAGTTTTACAGTTCTTCAGAAGTTATTCCACTTGCTACATAAAAATGCAATACCCTTACAGTTATATAATGAATATTTTTCTATGCCATCACTCTCTTATAAATAATACCATTAAAGGTCTTGTGGATTTATTTTAAGTGAATGGGTATGTTTTTGTTTGTATGCCATTGCTCTTATAATTTACACCGTTCTATAGAAGTTATCATTTTTTACTTATTTGTTTGTTTTACCTAGATATATTACCTTGTAACTAGCGTTAGGTAAAAAAGTTTAGAGTGACCTTGAATTATTTTCTAAGTAGTCTTAGAAAAATAACTGCTAATCATATTTATAACATCAGGTTATAAACATTTCTTCACCCAATACTCCTGGTCTTCGCAAACTTCAGGGAAGAAAACAGCTAAAGGATCTTGTTAGAAAGGTTACAAATTCGTGACCTCTTATGTATCCATTTAGATTTGGGATTTCTCTTTGTTCATTGCTATTGGCATGTAGGTGCAAGCTGCTCGCGATGAGATGCAGTGGGCAGAGGAGGGCCCACCGCCCTTGGTAGTAAAAATTGCTCCAGACTTGTCTAAAGAAGATCTCGAGGATATTGCTGCTGTAAGATCTTTAATGACAATTTTGCACCTTCATTTGCTACAGGTTGTTTTATGTTTTCATATTTATCTATTCTTAGGTTGCCCTTGCTCTGCACATTGATGGACTGGTACACTTCTGTCTCTTGAAGCATTGCTTTTAGTTTCATTTTAGACTGTAGTAAATTGCATTGGTGTCATTCCTTTATCACCTATCTCTAGACTTTTATGTTTATTCAATTCTTTTGCACAGTATTTTACTTAATTTTTTTTCCAAGTATCCCACAGTCATTTGTAGAGAGGTAAATCACGGACGGCCTTTGGCCGTTGAAACCATTGCATGAGGGAGGACAGGAACCTGGCAAGCATTGCGCCGTCAGGAATTGACCTCTAGACCTCTTGGCGGCAACGCCCCATGCAATGACCATCTACTTGTCCTGTGGGGACTTATTTGATTCTGTTGTTGAAAGAATGCATGGTGATTGAGTTTCTATTAATTGTGTTCTTGATTCTCTCAGATCTGTTTATTCTTTTAGGGCTATATTACAAATACTTATTCCTTGTTGCCTCAATGTTAATGGGCTATGTGTAGGTCGGGCATAACCTGGGCCTCTTTTAGCCTAGATTAAAGCAAGCCGTGCTCGGCAAAGAATGCCAAGCATACGTTGGGGAAGCTCTGCCCTAGGCCCAACATGGGCTCTGGCGTGGTTGCCTTATGTTGTTCTCTACCCAACTCTGTGGGGCCCATAAGACTCCAAAGGAATTAAAAAGAAAAATTATTAACATTGGGAAAATTTGGGGAGTATTTCAGGTCCACACTAGACTTTTGACCTATTATAGGTTGTCTATGTAGCTTTCTTGGGAAGAACCAAGACCCATATAGTTCTTTTTTTTGGCATACTTACCTTGTTAAGGTTGGGATGCTCATCAACCAAATGGTTCAGCAATTTCAATGCCGCCACTGCTTATCTTCAAAGTCTGATGTTGAATGTCATCTCTCGTTTGGGAAGCTATCTTTTGCATCTAAATAATCTTTGAGATCGATGCACATTTCTATGCTTTGCATGTTCAATCTACTCCTTTCCTTATCTAACACCTTGACTATCTGCACTGAAATAAAGCTCTAATGCTACTATGGATATGGGAATTATTAGTATATCATGAATCATAGCACCAACAATTTTGTACATTGTGGCCTGGCTCTTTCCCCTACTGTGGGCATCTCAATCCTATTACATAACTTCTTCATTTAGGCACTTCTTATGTTAGAAAGTACATTAAAATGCAATTGATTTATGACAATTTAAATCATCATCTACAAAAAAATTATTAGGTTGACTCAAACCTTTACAATTATTTATGAATGCATGGATAAAAGTTTACATACGTCGCAATGAGATAATGGTGCAATAGGTCCTAAGCCTAGTTGAGCATTACCATACTTATTGCTGTATAAATAGTACATATCATGCAAAAAAAAATTAATTTCTGTTTCTTAGTCGTATATATATATTTTTTTTCATATTAACATAATATTAAGAAATAATACAAGGCAGCCCTTGATATTTTAATCTAGAATGTTATACAAAATGAATCACACAAATTGCTACTCCAATATGTCTTTATCATCTTCTTTAGTTGTAATGATGCCAACTAAATCTCTATCAGTTTTATATTCACTAAATAAAGCATAAATAAGAAATAGGAGAATAAGTCACGCAAATTTATTACTCGTCATCATGAAACTATGTTTATCCCTGCTATTTGGGTTCTGAATGTTATGCCACCATGGTGAGGTTTACACAAGGTAATCAATTAATTAGTAGCAATATCAAATAATTTATAAAAGATGACAATCTTTTTCACAATAATCCCAATTAGGCCTATCAATAATATTTTGTGGAAATTTATCACTCGTATAAAAGTTAAAGCATATTTTATATTTTAAATAAAATTTAACACTAAGTACAATTCCATCAAAGGAAAGTTCTCTATTTTTCTATTCATGTCAGTATGTCACAACAATATATTTTAAATCTTAATGCCTAGAATTAGAAGTATGAGTATATAAAATGATAATGCTAATGACTATGAAAAGTCCTAGCATTTAAAATAGGACTAATTTAAATTTTATGAATATAACAACATCATTATTTGAAGCATTGTCAAATGTAATAGAAAAAAAAATTCTCTCAGTTATATCATAAGATAATGCTACACTATAAATATTAGTGAAGTGAACTTCATGGTCAATCTCGGTGATACTACTTGTAGATTGTTGTGGAATGCTGTGTTGCTGTGTTTGATGAAGGTCGCCCTCATCACTTTGATGTAGATTTTCATTTCTTTTGTGATCCATATTACATTATGTTTTAAAAAGCCAAACTAAGTAAATTCATTCTTGCCGTGGTAAAAAAGAAAAGGGCTTCTTGCTTATTCATCTGAATTTTATCTAGAAGACACCATCAGGAGCTGTCTTATTCAGTATTTGCTGGAACTTTGATTCCATGCCTATAGTTACTGACGTATGATAGTGAAAGAAATTATACTCCCTTGTTGTGCTGCAATCTTATTTTAAGGCATGTTCATTTTGCAGAAAATACTGGTCTTTCTCTTCATTTTTCATTTTTTTTTTGTGTTCAAGTCTGGGTGACAGTAATCATAACTATTTTCACACTTACTATTACACACGATGCACCACCAGATCATATCAAATACGACAGTCTCCAGGCCAGAGCCAGTAAATAGTCACCCGTTCGCAGGAGAACCAGGTGGATTAAGTGGAAAGCCACTCTTTGAGATGTCCACCAACATTCTCAAGGAAATGTATATTCTTACCCAGGTACTTCCACAAATTTTTGCTTTATGGGTCTTGGCATCAAATAATTGCCCCTTGATTTTCTTTTTGAACAAACTTCATACATTCGTTGTCCAATAATCTATTCTGATATTCCATTTTTTTGTATTTTCCTTTTTTTTTGCAGGGAAAGATTCCACTCATTGGCGTTGGGGGCATAAGTAGGTAATATGACAATCTATTTCTAAGTTAAGATGCCATTTGCTTGGTTGGATAAAATTGCTTTCTAATCTTGAGCTCTGTATTTGAATTCAGTGGTGAAGATGCGTACAAGAAGATTCGTTCTGGAGCGACCCTGGTCCAGTTGTATACAGCTTTTGCTTACGGTGGACCAGCATTAATTCCAGAAATAAAGGTTTTCACTTAACCAAAGGACTTTGTGGTGTTCTAATAAAACATAAAAATTGAAGTTCTTTTTCTTACCTTATGAATGCTATAACTAGATAGATTTTCTTTAGGTTTTAATTTTGCAATTTCAACATCTTATTTGCTTGTACATAGGTGCATATTCTTATCCATTTCTTAGCCTAGGTTGTAGATTTTCTTGAGTGCCTTATTTTGTGACAACCAACCCGATTCCGTATTAGCAGAAGCCACCCTTGATGAGCTCCACTGTGGAACATTATTGTTCTTATTTGTCCGGCATTGATATAGGAGTCATCAAAGTAGATTCTGACCAAAAAGACAATTCAAAGTATGTATACTGAAGATGATGGACATAATGTGCCCGTATACCGATAATGCTCTCATTCTATTTTCTGTCATGATTTCTATCAATTCAAAGTCTAAAGAATCTGATTCTAGTTAGGAGCCTGTTGCATTTAACTGGCTGTTGCTGTAACAAACTTAGATTTCTCAGAAAACAAACAAGAACTGAGGGTGGAAAAAGTATCTGCTTTACTTGAAAAGCTTGATGCTATTAAGCTTTAACTTTACAATTTTTTTCTTATTATTTGGCATATAAATTTAGCCAATGCTGTATTTTCTGTTTGTGGAAATGGTATTCTGATGCAATCTTATTACCAGGCTGAACTGGCCGAGTGCTTAGAACGAGATGGTTTCAAATCTACACAAGAAGCAGTTGGTGCAGATTGTAAATAACTACCAGAATTCCTCAACTACATGACTTTCATCTTGAATGTACCTCCAATCCATTTTTGATCTTTTAAACCAGCAATCTTAACCTTATCTCAACCAGATTGAAGTTATCATATTGTCTCCAAAGGAAGAACATCCCATCGCTTTTCTCTGTTGCTCGCACAATGTTAATATTTTTTTTCTTATTATGTCAGTCTGCCATGAAATTTGGTCGGCGCCGCCGCTACTGAGCTTTTCATAAGCAGAGGATTCAAATTTTGTAATGCTTCTTTTCACAATCATTTAGTAGGTAATAAAGATAACTTATTTCTCCTAGCCCTAGATCTTGACTGTCATCATTTTTATCATAATCCTATTTGTTACTAGGATTGAGTTGGCAATTGTAACTGATGCTAGAGTTTATATGTTCATTCACAGTCTCTTGATAGAATTAATTGATTGATAATTTATATAATTAATTTTGAATATATATATATATATATATATATATATATATATATAGAGGAGATTTTGATAGTCTGCACATCTTATTCTGTACAATCATGTACACTTATTGAGATGATCATTTATACATCATTGATCAAAATATGTGTGATGATAATCAATGATTAGAATTTTGTCATCTCAACAAGTGCATATGGTTGTGCAGAATAAGGTGTGTATACTATCAAAATTCTATATATATAGAGTGAGTTTTGTTAGCTTACACATTTTATTCTGTGTATTTGTTGAAG
>JBBUKS010321312.1:0-20379 GCA_038050645.1 Hedychium gardnerianum
TCGGCGGTGCAACACCGATCGGAGTCAAGTTCGGTAGATCGGCCAGATCACTCCGCTCTACGGTCATCCAGTCAGCGGTTTGACTTTCCAACGGATCATCCTCCAGTCTCCGCGTAGGAACAATTTTCATTACGAACAATAACATTCAGCAATAGAATAATACATTTAATAATCATTATCAAATAATCGATTGAATTAATTAATTTAATTTATTTAATTTTAATGACAAAAATTTGTAAAAAAAAATTAGTTAGTTCATTTCGATTTGTTAGATTTAGTGGGTTCGGCTTTTGAATGAATCCTCAGCCCTATTATTATACAGTAGTTGGCTAAGCATCCGTATAATCGTATAAATTTATATACAAATATAATTCAAGATTTACGAGTCTGATTTGAAAAATTAATTTATAAAATCTTTAAAGTTGAAAAAAATTTCAAGTCCAAGTCAAGTATATAATAAAAGCTGGATTAGAAAAAACTGAAAAAAATAAAAAGAATGCATTTAGATTTAATGGTTTCCTTCCCTTCTTCCAAATACAATAAGCACGGTAAGTTAACCACACAGCGGTACGGTGATACGCGAAAGCAAGCCCCCCACCCTACATCGATCACGTTATCACGGTCGATTGTAGATCTAACGGTCACGAGAAGCAGAGTACGACCCGAAGTGGTTACGGTAATTCGCCATATATATAAGGGAGCTCTCACCTCTTCGTATATCCTTGTGTTGTTTTGGTTTCGAGCCCTTTCCTCCGCTTCCCCGCTTGCTTCTCCTCCTTCCTCTCAATCTCGGCAGACAGCGACGACGGAGAGGCCTTCTCCCTCTCTGTCTCTCCTCGCAGGTCTCACGGCGCGTGCTTCTGTTGTCTTGGGAGCCTTCTTCACCTTGATCCCCTTGAATTCCTGCTCTCGTATCGGTTCTATCGGAATTGGAGCCGTGAGAGGAGGAAGATCGAGGATCGCCTTGGTTCCGGGTCCGATAGGCGACTTATCGACGGAATAGGGTAAAGAAAAAGGGGGATTTTTGCGAGCGTGCTCCTTTTTGGTTTGTCGGTCGTTTCATGGCTGAATGAAAGGGCTGCGGGAGGAGGCTTGTATGGGTTCCCAGCTGAAGCGACCAACCGTTTCTCGAGCGGATCCGTGAGTTTCTTCTAGTTCTCCACGTCGCTAGCTCCTGGATTGATTATGTTTCTGCGATTTTTTGTTGTGAGATAAGTCTAGTTTGTTCGTCGTATGGTTGGTTGGTCTCGTTGGCTGTAAGCTTGATACTGTATCTGATAGTTTCAATTTTTGTCCGATATTTTTTATATTAAGGAAGTTTTGAAATTTTTAGAACTTTATTCTATGAGAAGGTCGGATACGCAGGAAACATGAGTCCTTTTCTATGCAAGTAGGTTTATTTCAACCTTGATCATCTTGTTATGATCTGTCTCCGTGACGACCATCCTTTCACGATTTTTGTTCAGGTTTGACAATCCATATGCATAAATTGTGGGTAATCTTGAAAGGCAAAGAACAAAAATATTTATCTTCCATTTTACTGATTGCCTCCTGTATTTTCTTCGCTCTTTTGGTCATTGTCGCTTTTGATTTAGGAAGGGTGTGAGGTGGGCTTAGATCTGTTAGATTTAGAAGGATTTTGGTGTTCTTCTACAGGTCTGGGCAAACCCATATGGCGCCAGCACCAGCTGCTGTTGGTACTACACCCAAGCTTACGACCAATGATGCCCTTGCTTATCTGAAGGCCGTGAAGGATATATTTCAGGACAAAAGAGAAAAATACGATGAATTTCTTGAGGTCATGAAGGACTTCAAGAGCCAGAGGTCTGCACTTTATCCTTACGGTTTAATTTCCTTTTCGCTCACCTTGCCTTATTACATCGTTAAGTACATGTGTATTTTACTGTGGACCCTTTGCAGGATTGATACAAATGGAGTAATTATGAGGGTGAAGGAGTTATTTAAGGGTCACCGGGATTTGATCCTGGGGTTTAACACCTTCTTACCAAAGGGATATGAGATTAAGCTACCAGAAGAAAAGAAACCAATTGAGTTTGAGGAGGCAATTGATTTTGTTAATAAAATCAAGGTACAGATGCAACTAATGGTTATTCCAGAAGTATAACTATTAAACTAACTACCTTAATGCATTTCTTCTGTTGCAGAATCGTTTTGAGAATGATGAACATGTTTATAAGTCCTTCTTAGATATCCTGAATATGTACCGTAGGGAGAATAAGTCAATCCATGAGGTCTATGAAGAGGTATTATTCTCGTAATCAACACTGTACTTTGTGACTACAACTAAGTGTGATTTGAACATATTGACTGATATTACCAGGTAGCAGCCCTCTTTCAAAATCATCACGATTTGCTTGAGGAATTCACACATTTTTTGCCTGATAACTCAGCAACATATGCTCCGCTGCATCATGGACATGCTGGTCGAACTTTTCCACGTCGAGATGACAGGAACTCTATGATGCCTGCAGTAAGGCATTTTCATGTGGATAAGGTACACTGTATTTTCCTATTAAGCTGATTTATTCATTTCTGGATTTTTTTCTTAAAAGTCTTTCTTTTTGTGACTCTAAAAAAAGTGAATACTAATTAAGACTTGCACTTTTGGTGTTGGTGCAAATTTTTCTAAGAGAATTAGATATTAATTTATTATTATGAGTTATTATACTAAATTAAGTCCATCTTGGTTTCTAGAGGGACAGAGCTCATTTGGCACATGCTGACCGCAACTTTAGTGTCGATCGCCCTGATACAGAACATGATAGAAAGAGAAGACATCCAAATAGGGACAAGGATAGGAAGGATGATAGTGACAGGAAAGATCATGAACGAGATGAGGACTTGGAGCTAGATAGTGGTGATTTAGATAATGCACAGCATAGGCGTAAACTTTCTCCTCGAAGAGCTGATGATTCTACTGCTGAGCCGATGCAACAAGGAGCTGATGGCCCTGGCATTTATAGCATTTCATCTTCAACATTTGATGATAAAAATGCTTTGAAGAGTAAGTCTCATATCATTGGCCAGTCGACTCAGATGTTTAATTTGGTTAATTTTCTTATGCTTGCATATTTGATGCATTCACAATATTTTTCTTGCATAGTTAATGCATTGATATAAATTTTCTATCTTCAACATCCGTGCTCATGCAATATTATTAACCATGCCCCTTCAGACATTTGCCGTTGAGTGAACTTGTTGAATATTATGGATTGTAAATTGTGTTTTAACTTGTTATTATGTTCTAATGATGCCTTGCTCACTAATGATGCCTTGCTCACCATGTTTCTTCTACTTGTGCAGCTTGTGTGATAAAGCTAATTTGTTCTGATTAAGGCCTTGTTCTATCTTGTTACTTTTTTGCTTTAATCAGTAAAAAAGTATGCCCAGGGAAATTGACTTTTTCAGAGTAAGGCTTGCTGTAGCATGATGTACCAAACTTCTTCGAGATTAGCACTATATTTTTTTAGATTGGAGACAGGCTTCAGTTAAAGCTTCCTGCTGCCAAACCTGGACTGCACAGTGACTGCCAAATCTGAAATTTCAATTTTTCCATATTTTGGTCAAAGGAATGCGAAAAAGATGTCTAGTTCTGTACTAGAAACTAAAATAGTGATTCATTCATTTATTATTTAACACTAATGAAAATGATAATAAAAATTGGGTTGCTTGAAGGTATTTTACTTTATTTTGTTTAATTGAATGTGAAATGTTTACTGGATAAATTATGCAGAATATTGGAATAATGCAGTGTAGTGTAGGTAACATGTCTATCTGGATGGAGTTGATATTTAATAGTTTGCTGGAGTATACTCCATTTGCTTAATTTTGGTTAAACCTGGTTCAATTGAACTTGGATTTAGAAGTTGAGAATATACGACCAAGTTGGGTTGCTTTTGGGTTAAAAATCCTGCCTGGCCAATTCCCTACGTTAGGTTCAACAGTATAATGAAAATTTTACTGTGCTTATCGAAATTACTTGCTTATTTTTCTATTAACTGGATATCTGTCAGTTGTCTAATTATATGTCTATATATACTTACTGGCGCAAATGCTGCATCTTGTTGTATCTTATTTAATATTCAACCTATATGTGGCAGGTGTATATACTCGAGAATTTAATTTCTGTGAAAAAGTGAAGGAAAAGTTGCATCCTGACACCTACCAGGAATTTTTGAAATGTCTTCACATATACAGCCAAGAAATAGTTACTAGAACAGAGCTAAAGAATCTGGTAAGCAATTGATTCTGGAAGCAAGAATATGTATGGTTTCTATGCCAGTATCGGAATGCCTTGGAAATTCATCAACTTGATTTTGCATTAATGTGTCAAATGCTGTAACCTGTTATTATTCTCTCTTTCTTACGGTCCAATATTTAAACTCCTTGTTATCATGGTTGACCCTTGACTTACTACAAAAAAATGGCTTTTCGACATGCAGTGAATAAAATAACCAGAGATGTATATTTGGCATCTGAATGCATTAAGAAGATAAATTACAACTTTTACCCTCCACAGAAATTAATAACACCATCTATGGAGGATGGGAAGTGGTTGCTTGGGCTGAGATCTTGAACAAGGCGTGCCTTTTGGCAGTGATATAGGATGCAGGGCGTAGGAATGAACCAAAACACACATCCAAGAAGAAAAAATATATGACTGGCCCATGGGTCTAAGACAACTCTTGTTGACAAGGCACCTTTTAGTAGAATTGGTTGGGTTCTATAAGAACTCCATAATTAATTATGATTGTGTAAAGTAGTTCCGGAATGGTCACTGGGAGGCTCCTCACCTTGGAGTTGTATTCCACTGTAGAACGAAATCGTATCGGTCAAAGCGGACAATACCTCAATGTTGCTGAGAATATGACGTGTTACCAATATAATCCACATGCTAGAGGTTATATAAAACATTCATGTACAGGGAAAATGATGAAATTTATGAAGTATATGGAGTTCTTGTATATGTACATCTCAAGTTTTGCTGCTTATAGTGATCAATATGTTTCTAACACTGTTTATTTTTGATCTAGTAGTATACTCTCCTACTAGTTCCCAGGGACCAAGCGACCATTTCTGCCTTTGCCATCCCATCCTAGAGACCTTTGTTTACCTCGAGAATGCTCCTCTCACAGGACCTATTTTATTCCCCATCTTGGTTCCACCTTTCCTTCTCTCCACCACTTCTTCCTATCGCAACGTTGCTTTCTTCCCATCGTAGTTTGAGTGCAACCTTCTCTTCCTGGACCAATTCTGCTTCTATGCCACATCAGGGACCAATTCAATCATCAAGCAGTCACTTGAATTATTGTGGTCTCTGTGTCTTCCAAAGGTGGGCTGTGGTTGTATTTGTACTATTTATTTTGCCTTACTTTTGTCATTTTTGGTTTTACGTGATGAGGTAACCATGACAGATTGTAGGGTTCATATGGAGTTGTTCCTCCACGGACCAAAGTATTAGGAATGGATTTATTGTGGGGAGTTATGCTACATTTATAGGAGTTGGGCAAAAATTCTGGGTTTTAATGTTTTTACATCAATAACTTCATGAAACTTTAATCCCTTTCTCCTCTTTCCAGATCTAAATTATTGTGTTCTCTCATCTACTATCAAACGCTACTTGTCCTCATTGATGGCAATGGATGTTGTATATCCCCAGTAATATTTAACCAAGGATTTGTTTTCCATAGAGGCTTGTGTTCTAGAAAGGGAGCCTTGGCGTAACCGTAAAGTTGTTGCCATGTGACCTTGAGGTCACGGGTTCGAGTCGCAACAACGTCTTGCAAAATGCAAGGTAAGGCTGCGTACAATAGACTCAATGTGATCCGACCCTTCGCCGGGACTCTACACTTGCGAGAGTTTCGTGCATCGGGCTGCCTTTTATTCATCAATCTTTCAATGTAGCATTGGGAAAATATGCAAAACACTATTCCTACTTTTGTATAAGAGGCAATTATGGTTTTTTATTTGATAAGACCCAATTTCAATTCGTAAAGATTTAACTAGATCATCGAGATGAGAATCTCAACTTCCATTCACTAAGTAACCAAAATAGATAAAATGAAACATAGTAAAATAAGACGGGCAGAGTTGTGTCAAAGAGGGAAAATTGTGAACTATTAGAAAATTATTAAGGCAAAAAATGGTAAATATCAAAGTAGTTTTAGAATCCCAATACATGTGATACTTAAGGTATCTCTATTAAATTGGTAGGTTTTGTAGCTGCACATAAAAACATGGGTTTCTAAAATAAATAATTTTACCAACTCCCATCTCATGGGAATTTAAAGTTCACAAATCAAAGATTATCTTAATCTAGTTGATGTCTTCCTATCTTGATATTTTTTTAATAACTCTCCTATTGTAGCCAGTTTTTGTACCATATCCAGAGTTATCGTCATTATTGTGTTATAGCGTCACCACTTCATATTAGCAGATTTAGTTCACAAAAATATATGTATTTAGAAGGATCTCTTAGTAAATAATTAATATCGCCCAAGTGCAACAACCTTTATGTTATGCTTACCTTCTAATTTACCTTGGGTTTCTTGAAGCTCCTGGTACCTATCCAATAAAAGAGAATCTAGAATGGACTCAATAAATTCTTTTATGATTCAAAGTACAGGTGGCTCTCTAGCAGCTTTTTTCGGTTACAAAATGGACTGTATACCCATGTTGTGCATATGCATATATATGCCTCAATTTTCTTTGCTTAAGAATGCAAATTCCTAAGACAATAATCTATTTTTGGAAAGACAATAATTCTATGGCTATCCTATCATGCATAACATGTTTGTCAATATTTGTATTTTTTTATTGTCTTCTGTTTGAAGATACAGTTAAGTTATATATTCTAAAACTCCATGCTTGTTGTTACTTGTTACAGGTTAGCGACATCCTAGGGAAGTATCCAGAGCTTATGGAAGGTTTCAATGAATTTCTGGGCCACTGTGAGAATATAGGTGTGCCTATACATCTTTCTAATATCAGCCATCCAACTACTTGATATGTGTTTTTATTAATATATTTTGGTAATTTAGGCTTTCAGAGTTTTCTACCCCAAAATTTTTCTGCAGATGGATTTCTAGAAGGCGTGTTCAACAAAAGTACGTTCAAAGGTCTTTTTCTTTCTAGTGTATGTTGAAATTGATAAATTCTTTATTTTCTTGGACTTTTTTATGTCCATAAAATTCAGGACTTTGAAATACATGTATTTTGTTTCAGTTTTATTATTATTCTAACTGTATGCTTGTTCAATGAAGGACATATGGCTAGGCCAGTTAAGATAGAGAATAGAGACAGAGAAAGGGATCGAGAACTGGTTGAACGGGAGAAAGATCATGAAAGTGAGAGAAACATTGAAAGGGAAAGAGTTGAGAAAGGCATCTCACACAAGGCTACTTTATGCTCAACCAAAGAAAAATTTAATATATGGAAACCAATTTCAGAGCTTGATCTCTCAGATTGTCAATGTTGTACTCCAAGTTACCGCCTTCTTCCAAAAAATGTAATTTTTATCCCTAATATTTTACATGTGTATACTTTTATTTATGTAGTTCATATTTGAGTTGATTTTAATGTTGAATACTTTGATTATTGCCTGCTAGTATCCTATACCCTCCACTAGCCACAGAACTGAACTTGGAGAGTCGGTATTAAATGATCATTGGGTGTCAGTGACTTCTGGAAGTGAGGATTATTCTTTCAAGCACATGAGAAAAAATCAATATGAAGAAAGCTTATTTAGATGCGAAGATGATAGGTAATGACATAACTACTTGCCAATTTAGTTTCTCTTTTATTGCAGCTACTGTTTTGGGGTTATTAACAATGTCTTGCTCCAATAAGTGCGTTTTGTCCTTTACAGCATCTTTTAATTTCATATTGGTCTTTATTAACTTTTATTTTATTATTGATGCACGTGCAGATTTGAGATGGATATGTTATTGGAATCAGTGAATGCCACCACTAAGCGTGTTGAGGAACTGCTGGAAATGATGCAAGATCCTGCCAATACTATACGCATTGAAGACCATCTTACTTGTTAGTATAAATCACAATTTCATCTATTAAAAAGTGGCTTATGTTTCATTTAAGCATTTTACTGCATTACTTTGACTACATGCTTATCTTTTCATTGACTTGAATTTCTCTGTTTCTTTCTCCCTCTTAAATAGCTTTGAATTTGAGATGTATTGAACGGCTATATGGAGACCATGGTCTTGATGTCATGGATGTAATTCAGAAAAATGCTAGTCTTGCATTGCCAGTCATATTAACTCGTCTGAAGCAAAAGCAAGAGGAATGGTCTAGGTGTCGGTCAGATTTCAATAAAGTATGGGCAGAAATATATGCCAAGAATTATCATAAGTCACTTGATCATCGCAGTTTCTATTTCAAGCAACAGGATTCAAAGAATTTGAGCACAAAAAGTATGTGATCATTTATTTTGTTTACAGTTCTTTTTGAGTATTTTAAGAGACATAACATTAACTACAGAAGTTCTCATTGCTTATTAAAGTGATAATGCACATATTCTAGCCTTCTATGTCATTTTCTTTGGTTTTTTTCTCCAATCCTGTTTATCTGTTTGTTTATTGTTTGAATAGCTTTGTTGGCTGAGATTAAAGAAATTAATGACAAGATGAAGAAGGACGATGATATTCTTCTTGCTGTTGCTGCCAAAAATAGGCACCCAATTATTCCCAATATGGAATTTAAGTATGCAGATGTAGATGTCCACGAGGATTTATATCGAATCATAAAATATTCAAGTGGAGAAGTGTGCACATCTTCAGACCAGTTGGACAAAGTCATGAAGTTATGGAGTACTTTTTTGGAGTCTCTGTTGGGTGTTCCAAATCGAAATCAAGGTGTAGGAGATGGACAAGATATAAACTTGAAGAGTCGTGTTGTCAAAACCAGTATTGCAGATTTGGCTGAAAGCAATGGGAATGCTGGAGCTATTAAGCAAATTAAAACTGACAATAATATTCTACACGAACAAGCAGGTTGTGGCAGGACTGGCTTACTAAATGAAGACGAAAATTGCTCTCATGATGTAGATCGTGCCATTTGGCGTGGTGAAAATCTTATCAATAATCCACAACAAGGAATTGTGCAAAGTAGTGTTCCTATGATTGATGAAGTTTCTCGAGGAACTTTGCCAAATGTGCATTCAGAAGAGTTGCCAGATAGTAACAATGTTGTAAATAGAGCTGAAGAAGTTGATACTCAATCAAATCAAGAGAATATAACAGGTATTGGTGTTACTTTTAGTTTATCAAAAGATTTTAACTTTCCATTTTTTCACCTTTTTCTTATTTTCTGGTTTTTATCTGGAAGGGATTACTGGTGCATCTTTGAGACCTGTCAATGTTGGAACAGAGCTGCAAGGTGAACCCCGTGCAACCAATGAAACTTTACCTTCTTCAGAGGTATAACTTTGACCTTTTGTCCTTTGTTTGAGTCAGGATGTATGGCTTATGATTGATGTTTGCATGCATCATGATATTATACTTAGCCATATGTTTTGCCAAGGTCTATGCTTTATGGTTATTTATTTGATATGATATAAAGTCTTTTCAGCTAGGTTAGCAGATCAGTATTTTGAAATTAAACATTAATTGTTATCCTACTTCAATTGGGAACTAAAAATGTTGCTCATTTTAGTTGAAAGAGAGTATTGACAGATGCATTACCCATGTTTTGGAAACGTTTTTTTCTCTATTATTATGTTACCTTAATTTCAGGCATTATTGATGATGATAACAGTTAAATCGGGTGACGAACAATATTTTTTTGGTTGCTGAGATGTTTCTTGCATTTTTAAAACTATATAAGGATACAACTGAAATGCTTACTTTTCAAACTCATGAGGGTCTAATTCGGTTTTTCCAAAAGAACCTGCCAAATCTGTGTCGTCTGACTTACAAATTTGACTGGTTCACCTTCTCTAAATTTATCCATATATACATGACATTTGCTTATGTTTTATGCTAACTGACAACCTAATGCGATCCTCTTTTATTCGGCTTGGGCCGGCCATGATGGAGTTTATTCATCATAGCCGGAGTTCTTCTAAATTGATCATAACAGTAAAAAGTAATTAAATCCTTTGCACGTACTCCACATCATTATGCATATGTGGTAATCCATATTAAGAAATATTATAAATCATTATGTTGATAAAAATACATAAAATCTGTGCAGCAAAGCTTAACTAAAATATGATGTTTAAATCAATGCATATATATTCTGCATAATTTAATGGCATCTATAATTTCAGACACCAAAAATCACGTGTAAAAATATCCTCTATAATATTAATCAACCCACGTGATTTCCTCTCATACTCATACTCAACATTTGTCTACGCTATACTTGTGTCAAATATCAATGCTTGGACAATGATACTATGAGTTAAGACACAATATTTCTATGATCACGTGTAAAAACGTTAAGTAGCCACATCAAATATTTTGATCTGCATTGGTTACTCGGTCCTAAATCTGAGAAATGTACAGCAGTCATGCATTTTTGGAAGGATGCACAACTTGAAGGGATATATGGTTAAGGCGGATGCATTAGCCATCCCTTTCCTGAAATAATGCACATCTGTTGTTTGACCACCTTAACCACTCTTTTAGAACACATTGTTTTCTCGGCCATGTGTATGCATGAATGCTAGTGACGTTTGCCCTGTTAAGGGAACTTTGATGTTTTCCTTAGAGATGACAATTTCATCTGGAATTACATGATGTTTCTTAATGTACTAGGGTGGATACTCTGGAAGGCCAATTATATCTGTAAATACTGGTGGCACTGCTGAAGGTAGTAACGGTCTCAAGCCTACTGAAAGTCCTACATCCCTTAGGAATTCTAAGATTGAAAGAGAAGAAGGCGAATTGTCACCTACTGGAGATTTTGAAGAGGATAATTTTGTGGCTTTTGGAGACACTGCCATAATTGCAGCTGCTGAGCAGAAAGATGTTTCCATTAGCAGAGAGTACCAAGTCAGGCCTGGATGTGGTGATCCTGCTGGTGAGAATAATGCTGAGGATGAGGATGAAGAAAGTCCTCAACGATCCACCGATGCCAGTGAAAATGCATCAGAGGCTGGTGAGGATGCATCTGGCAGTGAATCTGGTAACGGGGAGGAATGCTCCCATGAAGATCATGAGGAAGAGGATGATGCAGAGCATGATGACGAGGAGCCTAAGGCTGAAAGTGAAGGGGAGGCTGAAGGAATGACTGAAGCACATGATGTTGAAGGGGAAATTACATCATTACCATATTCAGAACGATTTCTTAACACTGTGAAACCTCTTGCTAGGCATGTGCATGCTGCATTATATGATAAGCAAGAAAAATCTTCGAAGATATTTTATGGAAATGATTCATTCTATGTGTTGTTTCGGCTTCATCAGGTCAGATTGTCCTTGGTTAATTCTTTTTGCCAATATATGAGATAGTAGACTAATGTGCTATCTCCATTGCAGATATTGTATGAAAGGATACTCTCTGCTAAGACAAATTCATCCTCTGCTGAAAATAAATGGAGAAATTCTAAAGATTCAAACCATCCTGATTTATATGCTAAGTAATGTCACTTAAACATGTTCCTCAGTTTTTTTGTGTTTCCAGATGGTTGTGTCAAGGGTTAATATATTTCACTTTGCAGATTTACGAGCGCTCTATTCAATCTACTTGATGGTTCTGCTGACAATACCAAATTTGAAGATGATTGCCGTTCCATTATTGGGACTCAGTCGTATGTACTTTTTACATTGGACAAGCTAATCTACAAAGTTGTTAAACAGGTATCTTTTTTATATATTAATAGATGGCTCTCAAACTACTGTGTCATTTTGTCTTAAAGTATATATACGTCTTTGTTTGTTTCCAGCTTCAGGCAATAGTCGCAGATGAGATGAATAATAAGCTTCTCCATCTCTACTTGTATGAAAAATCAAGGCGAGCTGGGAGGCATTTTGATGTTGTTTATCATGAAAATGCCCGGGTTCTTCTGCACGATGAGAGTATTTACAGATTTGAAAGTGTGAGTTTCTCCATCTCTTAGCCCTTTTATGGACAAATTTCCTCTTGTAGTTTCATCCTTGCTTCATCTTTCATACTAAGCAGCATTTACATTTTGATCGAAAGAGGGAAAATACATACAAACAGTACTCTTCTTCTAATTACCTTTTTTGTGCTCTATCCCTAGTTAAGCAAATGTTTTCTTCTTTCAGTATTTGCAATCTTCAGATGTAACCCGACTGTCAATCCAACTCATGGACTATGGACATGAAAAACACGATGTTACGGCAGTTGCAATGGATCCCAACTTCTCATCATACTTGTACAATGATTTTCTCTCTAGTGTGCCAGTCAGGAAGCGGTTGCAAGGCGTCTTCATGGGAAGGTAGAGTATTATCAACACTAATCTTAAGTTCTTACATTACCCAATGTTTTTACCAGATGAACTTTTGCAGGAATAAGCGCAAAAACAGGAGTGCTGATGAGTATTCTGCTACTTGCAAAGCTATGAAAGGGATTCAAGTCATCAACGGCTTGGAGTGCAAGATATCTTGCAGTTCATCTAAGGTACATGAATGAACTTTTAGTTTAATTGCCTATTCGATTACACTATCTTATTTCTTTTCCCTTTTCTTCCCAGGTGTCTTACGTGCTAGATACCGAGGATTTATTGCTCCGGTCGAGAAAGAGAAAAAGATATTCAAGTGACGGAAGTATGTCGAGTAGCCAAACAAACTTGACACAAGAATACGGTGCTAAAGCGCATCGATTCCGCAACTTCGTTTCCAGTTTCATGTGCAGATCCTAATGCAATGCCACATGTGGTAAGAAACAAATATTCCCTTCATTCAATTGCAATTCCCTCAGTTATTAGAATAATTTTGTGATATTTTTGCACAAAAGATTAGAGAAAGACTATAATTTGCTTGTTTATCTCTTTTCATCATTTCCTCGAGCTTTCCATCCTTCAGGTGATGAATCTGAAACGGGTCAAGAATGTACCAGCAACCATGATGAATTTGCTTTGCTGGATTTCTGGTACGCATGTCAACACTGTATATAGATTATTCTATGGTTGTTGACATCACAAATTTGTACATATGCAACCCTTAACTTTCCCCCTCTTTATTCATACTCTATTTTCTTTCCACCTGATTCACATATTGCTAGTCTACCAGAACAAATGTGTAATGTTCAGTTATAAAATGTTTGTATTTTTTATTTTATTTTATTTTTTGTAACAAGTGTAGGGTTTCAGTGCACTTCCATGTGTTCTGGATGCCTCCTGTTGGGAAAAATTTGGATTGTGGTTAAATTTGAAGCTTGAAAAAGAAATAGAAAATATTTATCATTAATCTTTTGATACCATTCACCTTTAGTAAATTTAATTTAAATGTGTTAAAAGGTACAACAATAATCAAGTTTTATTTTATTAAATGTATTAGGTGGGTGGATTATATAAATTCTTTTATATTATTGAACTCCATCTCCTATTATTTCATGTATATTTAAATATATTTTATTATTATTAATCAAGATTGTTTTGTTTTTTTTTTAAAATTTTTATATATTTATTTTAATTTTATATTATTTAATTGAAATATTTATTCATCGTCTAAATATTTGTTCATATTATTTTAAACATGTTTTTCAGAATTTTTTTTTAATAGGTGTGAGTTTGATTTTTTTATAATATTTTTATTTTTTATTTTACTCATTTTTGTATGTTCGTATGTTTATTTTAATATTTTTATTTTTTGTTTATGTATTCGAGTTATAATTCAACATTCAATTTCATATTTAATATAGTAAATTGATGTTTTATAATTTTTTTTAAGTTTTAAAAATATTTTATGATAGCAACACCTGACGTTTTTTTTGTCATTTTACTTTTATTTAGATAAGATATTTCTTAATCCTTTTATTGTTTTAAAAAAATAATCTTAAATATTTAAAATTTGTAATTATAGATAATTCACCATTTGTTATTTTAAAAATTATTAAAAATTTAAATTTTATATATTTTATTATATTTTATAAAGCTTAATTTTTTTTACTTTTAATATTTTTTATTTTGATTTAAATTTAATATTTATTTTTTCACATGTCTTATTAATTAGAATAATATCATTTATAAATAATATATATAATAGTATTGTATTTTGGATGTGTTCAGTTAATTTATCTATAATTAATGTAAAAGATAAAAATTTAAAATTAATCTTTGATATAATTATATTTTTTATGAAAAATATTTTAATTAATTCATTTGAAGTCTTTATTTCTGTCATTAAATTTTTTATATATTTTTAATTATTTTAATATGTGTTACTTAATACTTCTTTTTTTATATAATTTCTCTCATAAATATTTTTAGTATTATATGCAAATCTTATTTTTTATTTTTGATATTTTTAATTAGTTGTATATATAACTTTTATGGTTAGACATAAATTTAAATTGATTTTTGGTCATAATAATTTTTTTTTCTTAAAGTTTTTATTACTGTCAAGCTCTTAAAGTTTCCTAAATGATAAAAATTGATGTTATTTAAATAATTCACAAGTGATTTAAAATAGAGTTACTAATATTGAATATGGAGATACAATTTGTCTCTCAATTGCATTAACTTATTCCCTCTATTTTTTTTTTCGTTTCCAGAAAATACTTAATAATTGTGTTTTTTAAAAACTAAATATGGTCATAATGAACACCTATTTACGAATCTGAGTGAACTTTAGATTCGTGAACTTTTGGGTTAATATTTGAAGTAGGTTTGGCGTGCCGATATCAATCATCATCGACTAAAACAACTATAATTCCTTGTATACAAATAATTCCTTGTATACATCTTGAGAACAAATCAGTGTGTATAATAATTCCTAGTATAAACTCCCTCTTCAATCCTTGTTCAACACTAATCCTGATCCACTTCATGAAAAGGCAGTGGAACAGTCTTGACAGCCCTGAACTTTCCTGCATTGTTGAGATGCTCATTTTCCAACCTGAAATATCATTAGATCATTTCGCTTAGACCCATCGACAAACCTGAATATCGTGCAAAGGACTTACCTATAGAAGTTCCATTGCCCTCGTCTAATCACCTCGATAGCTGCCGAGAAGAACGAAGTAACTCTATAGTCCACATTTCCGAAATTGTAATGGAGGACTGTCTGTAACCACGCAAGTCGCATAACGAAATTCAGACCCTGCAAAGTCGAGGACACACACATTGCTTGATCTGATAATCTAAAGTGAAGTTTTGTTTTCATCACCGAGTCATTGGGATGGCATACCATGGAAATGTAGTACACAAACTTTCTTCGGAGGATCAATTCGCTTCGAAGCCACGGGTTCTTGGAGTCGAGTTGGAGCAAACCCCAATCCTTAACGAAGTCCCAGTAGAGTTGGTACACGGTGGCAGCACTCGACACCACCACGACGAGCGAAAGCCAGCCGATGTTCTTCTCCTTTTCATAGGCTACTTTGGCACCAGCTGCAAGCATGGCAGAAACATACTTCCCCAAGTTGACTAGGTGGCTCGTCTCGCCTTCATCAAACCATCTTCTAGCACACTGCGCCATCGTAACATAGAATCTGTGACTTTTCATGTATCGAATTCGAACCATGAGCATGAAATCTCTGCGATAAATGGGAAAAGCAGCAAGAGAAAGAAACCTGCATAGCTCTCCAGTAGTAGGGAAGAAATGAGACAGCATAAGATAAGTCTCTGAAATGATTGGATCTCATGCAATACCCGTAATCTTGCGTTCGATAACTACCAGTGATGTAGTAACAAGCCACAAATTCCATATTTCTGAGCATTGGGACCTGTTTTTCAGCAATAGAACTGCTTCATAAGCATCAAGCTTCTTTTGAGATATCAAGGGACGATCTTCGTTTAGAGAATGATAAAGGAATTGTTTGTTTATCGTGTCGTTGTAGCTTTCGGGTGTTTGTAAAGGAAAAGAGAAACTAAATGCTCGGATAAAATGAGTACCTGACTACAGAGTTGATCAGCCATGAAGAAATCCACCATTACTACCTTGTATAAGGGGGACAACATGATATTCCTGATCACTCTCAAGAAGTGATAGCGACTCGACCGATACACAATGTTGAACGGGCAAATGAGCAATGCCATGAACATCTGCAAGACGCAAGATCAAATCATGTTAGTCTATGCTACAAAGTATGAACTAATGCACACTGACAAGTTTTAGAATCACAAGCATGAGATTACCAGGAAGAGGAATCCAGGGATTGCTTGGACATGAGTCAAGGAGTGCCCTCTCGCAATAAGGACCAAGTGAGCAAACATCACTCCTACCACCAGAGTCATGGCTGTGGCACAAATGAGGAAAACTTCCCTATACTTCAGCTCTTTTGTATGGGCAAATTCAAATATGAAGGCGTAGTTTATTCTCGTCTTTTGCCACATGAAGATGTTGCATCCATAAAGGAACAAATGTAGGAACAAGAGGCTAAACATGCTGCGATTAGTAGATACAAGTTCGTGCCATGTTAGATAGGATAATCACATTGAACTGTAAATTATCAGCTTTGAGTGCAATGCTTGCCTTAGGATTGGATACACTGTTTCCATGTAGATAGTAGTATCCGATTGCCCGGTGTACATACCGGCCATGTGTGCCATCATGCAATATCCGATGAACAACGCGATGAAGCATCCGGTAAAAAGGCCTGTTCAAGATCATTAGTTAGTGACTTGTAAGAAATGGCCAATGCCTCAGGTTCAGTGATAGAAGCCTCATTTATTATTACCGATGAAGAAGGTGACACCATGAGATTCTTTATGCTGATGGGGTTTGAGGTACTTCATGGCCTTCTGCTTCTTGTCATCAGCAAAGTGTTTGATGAATAGTTCTTCAACTTCGTCCATCAACTTCATTGCCTATTGTTGACACAAATGATTAGCTAGAACTTGATATTGCGAGTCATTGGTGAAGTTTAAAGATTCTTGATTACCATGTCTGAACTATTGAAGTAGGAGACTTCCACCACTTTGAGATATGTGTTCAGAACTTGCTTTCCTGTCACCTGAAATAGAATTTTCCAATGTTCTCAATATTTACAGTTCCAACAATCATTTTGCAGTGAGTTCGATTAGCTTTTGTAAGTCAATACCTTGTCGAACTTCTTCAGAATCTTCGCAAAAGCCAACATGTTCAAAGTTCTGAAATAAGAAACTAGAAAAGAAACTCAAACACAAGATACTAGAAATGCAAAGGTTCTTTGTAGAGCTAAAAAACTCACCGATAAGTTTTGAGGTAACCCAGCCCTTTGTAGAGCTCAACGAAGGCCCCTCTGATCATTTTCTCGGCGCGGTGGATCTTGGCCTTGTCGATGTTCAGCTTGCCACTCTGCGATTCACATTTCCTCAACTGGCTACCAAAGTCCTCTCGGAATAAGTATGCCAAGGCAGAGATGGTCCTTGAAGGTGTAGTAAGGGGTATTTTGATCAATAGGTTCTTTCCCTGCAAGCTGAATGCTCTTCCAGAGAGACTCCTCAGTTTCCCTTCGTCTAGACGATCGGTGGTCTTCGACTTCCCCAAGTCGTCGGATCCCTGAGGTGGGTCTACAAACTGGAAATCACCACTTTCATATTCAGTTGCTAGGATCTCTTGGGCCTGTTCTTGTTCTTCCTTCATAGCATCTTCTTCTATATATAAAAAAAAGTTCAGTTACAGTATCAACTGGCATGCTTTCTGTGTGCATCCTCACATGAACTTTCCCTCCCAACTACTTTTTTTTTTAATCCTTCAAAAAGGAAAGACAAAAATTCAAAAGAAATGATGAAGAAAATGCTGTTTTTCCTCACCGCAGACGATCGAGCAGGAAATGGAAGGATCATCCTTCGGATCATCATCACCCACTGAAATTTGGCCCTTCTGGTTCTTGAGAGCCGCCTTGAGCTCGAGGAGGATCTCCATCTGCTTCTTGAGCGACTCCCCTCTCACGACGAACTCCTTCTCCTTGCCCTTGTAGAACTGATTCACCTTGTTGAGCTGCAGGTCCAGCCGCACGAAGAACTCCCTCGCGGCATCAGTATCGGCGAACTGCTCCAGCAATTCAGTCTCGTACATGACTCCCCTACTCGCCGAGTTCATCAGCTTCCTGCGAATCTGAATCAAACCGCAAACACACATAAAAAAAATCCGGTTTTTGAGTCTTCAAGGCGAAAGAGAGGGATTGCCTGAATAGTTCCGTGCTCCTTGCGCGCAATGGAATCGAACGGAGGGAGCTTCCTCAGACAAGAGAGCAATGCGAGGGCCAAAGACGGCGGCGGCGCAGTACTGTTCTCGCGGGGAGCTTGCATTCTCTTGATGTCCTTCTTCAGCTGCCAGTAATCAACGAACGCCTCCTTCCACTCAGGAACGAGCTGCGCCTCGAATTGCTTCGAGAACTTCACCATTTCAATTGGGGCGGCGATGGTGGAGGAGATCGGTGAGTGTGTGGAATGGAAGCCATGAAAGCATTTTATAACTGACGAGACGACTGTAGGCAGTGGCCAAGGAATCATTTGGCGTCGGTGGTGGTGGTGCAGCACATTCCCAGGAAATATACCGTGCATAATTCTAGGGTTGATGTAGCTGCACCTTGCTCCACTAGGAAGAATGGTGGCAGGGATGATGCTCAGTGAATAGGAGAGACAGACAGAGAGTGAGGAGGAAGGAACAGAGACAAGGAGTGAAAGGAGAGTTGGTGCCCAAAAGGTGACACCTTTTTAAGTCTGTAAGAGCTTTTCATCCGGTTTCCGGAAACCGATTATTTTTGGAGCCGGACGGTCCTCTCCTAATTCATCCATCCGATACATCCGGAAGCACGCATAGCATGGCGTCGATCTACGTAGGCCTATCCATCATCATTAGGATTGCTCGGATTTCGAACCGGATACGATTAGTATTAGTCATGATTAAATTTATTTAATTAATGATTATGATATTAAATTAATAATTAATTTAATATGTTAAAATTTAATTCATTAAAAATGATTAATGAAGATTAATTATATATTTAAGAAGAAAGATTATTTAGTTAGATTTAATTGGATTCAACTATTAAATTGAGTCCAACAATTCGGATTGATCGATGAGTTAGATTCATTGAGTGAACTCGAATTCACCAAGAAAGAGGAAAGATCAATTTTGAATTGATCATGATTAAACTCAATCATGATTATACTTCATTAATAGAGATTAATAGAGCATTGATGAAAAGAAGATCAAAAAGTAAAAACCTTTGGTATTCATTGGATGAATATAAAATGTTTCAAAATAAGACTTTTCAAGAGAATTTTTGAATTTCTCTTGCTCTCTTCTTCTCCTTCTTCTTTCTTGGTCGAAATTTCTTGTGTGGTTGCTAGCACAACCTTAGGTGATTTTCTTCTCCAAGTTTGTGAGTTCGTGAGACGGACGGAGCGTGTTCGTGTAGATACCGAAAGAGACGCGAACACTTGATCGTACTGAGATCCAACAAAAATCAAAGTTACTGTCGGGAGAACGTAGCTCACGCAACAAAGGTATAACTCTAATAATCCTTTAGTATACGAGTTTCCTTCGCATGGATCTTCTGGAGGATCTTGATTTTATTCCGTTGCGCATGTATTGTGTTTTGCGCTCAAGATCCTAACAGTGGTATCAGAGCCACTTGCGAAGGCGTATATTAGGTTGTGGTAATATTTTCATATGTGATATAAATAAAGAATATATGTATATTATGATCTACATGATTGTAAGGGTATTTTATCGAGCATGAAACAGTTTGTGTTGATCAAACTAAAGGATTGTAGCATCTTCATACATAATATGAACGTGTGTTATAGTCCGATTTCATTCGACAAAATTCACTCCACCTACGACTTCTATCATGGTTGATGCGGTTGCATTAATCTGTTGAGAATAGATTGTGAAACAACTCACAACCTGTTGTGAACAGATTGTATAGTGTTTGACGCAAGTATGCATCAATCCTTGAAGAGGGTGGTCTCGGGTTCCCTTTCATGAACAGAGGGCAGCAACTCATTCAATGAGTTCATAAAAAATAATTTTATGTCACAGAGGGCAACAACTCCTATAACGGGACCGCCGTAGGGTTGCGGCTCATAAATCGATGTTTGAGATCATAATAAAATTATGTCATAGATTTATTATGAATGTTATATGACATGGTGCATGGTTATGACCCTTTACCCCAATTTGATTGGATTGTGTATGTGTGCATGTTGTAATTCATAATACGGCCTGCGTGTCGTGCCTTTCATCTTTTTCATTCTTGTTGTAAATTTAGACTACCCTC
>JBBUKS010321744.1:0-20374 GCA_038050645.1 Hedychium gardnerianum
GTCACTGTTCGGGCTGGCTAGACTAGCCCCCGTGATTTACCTCCTCCGTGTTGGTCCTGGGACGGACTGACGGGGACACTGGGGGCGAGCGTTTCGCCTTTTACCATCATTTAAGACAATTAATAAGATATTTTACATCGGTTAGGAATCAACTCTAAATTTATTAACAACACTTTTTGTATAAACCACCTATATTAATTCGTGCAGTTTATTTTATCTCTTATAATTAGAATGTGAGGTTGTTTTAATAGTTTATTTAATAAAAAAAAAAATAAAGGATGTTCAATTGAATTTTGCCCCAACTCAATTATGCACAATCGGATTTAAACAGATTAGATAAATCTTCTAAATAATTAATCAGATATCTAATTAAATTTATAATGATCAATTTAAAAACTTGAATATCTGAATTAAAATAAATAAATTTGATAAGAGTATGAGATAATGGTACAGTAATATAACGTCTTCTTAATGTTTTATATATTTAAAACTAAAGTTTCATTTTCAATGAATTAAAATGAATTAATGAATACATTTCATTTAATGAACGGTTGACTTGACCTAACGTTAAATTAGGAGCGCTAGTTATTATTCGAATCAGTTAGATTAGCTTTCATGATTTATTTCCTTCATATTGATCTTGAAATAAATTGACGAGTCCCCACGGGATGAACTGTTGGCTAATGTATGAGGTGTTGCCGCAATGAGGTCTAGGGGTTAAATCTTAGCTAGTAGCCAGGTTCCTGTCCCTTTATGCACTAGTCACTGTTCGGGCTGGTTAGATTAACCTTCGTAATTTATCTTCTCTGTATTGGTCCTGGGACGAACTGACGGGGGTGCTGGAGGCGAGCGTTTCGCCTTTTGCCACAATTGAAATGAATTGACGAAAGTGTTGGGAGGAGCGCTTCTTAATTTAGGAAATCAGCTCATTTTAAAATTAATCAACGTAAATGTAAATGAGATGAATAAATGTAGCCGTTTACTTTATTGGTCATGAAAACTTTAGTAGGGTTGGGTTAAAAAAAAAAATGGGTAAGATTTTGGGTACATTACGTTGGCCTACCTTTATTGAAGTATATTTCGTTGATTAGTAACTTCAACGGGCAAAGCGTGAATTATCTAATTTCCCTCTCTCGATAGCTATCGGTGCTCCACCGTCACCGTCTCGGCGAGAAGAGGAATCGTTGCACAATCTCCTCCAAGCATCTACCTTTTCTTCAATCCACCGCCAGATCAATTTGTTTTCTCGTTTTGATCTCTTTTCTCTTCTCCCCAAAGGGGGAAAATTTGTTTTTGTTTTTACCATTTTTGGTTGAATTCCTGCGTGATGGCCGTTGATATGGCGGATTCCAGGGAGATCCTCAGCTCCTTCCGCACCTTCGAAGATTTTCTGACGACAAAACGGCGAGGAATACGAGCTCAAAGGGTATGTGACAGTTTCCCTCACGCTTTCATACGAAATTAAGGTGCTCTTAGGGTTTGCTTTCAGGATTTGAAAAAAAAACGTTGTCTTTGAAAACTTATAAGCCACTGTACCCACCCTTCATATCGGGAGTAAGTTTGATTCAGTTGTGGGAGATTATAAGATCTAGGGTTTCATCAAGCGAATTCTAGAGCTTCTGCTTGCTGAATGGGAGGAAATGTTCGAATACCTACGCTTTGTTGCTGTATTGTAATATGTTCAACTGGATCTGCAGCAAAAGCGTCTGTGCAGAATTTTTTTGGGGGGAAAACAAGGGCGTACTGATCTGATTTGAAGATTGTAGTAATGGTGGGAAGAGAATTGGTCCTCAGGAAGGAAGCAACAGTGAATCTTCGTGAGATATCTGCAAGGACTACCCTTAGGGAGGTGCGGCAAAAGGGACACGAGTATGTGGAGCTGAGACATGTCGGAAAGCGCATAATTTTCTTCTGCACCCTCTGCCTAACCCCATGTTACAGTGACACCGTCCTGTTTGATCATCTTCAGGGAAATTTCCACTCCCAGAGGCTTGCGGCAGCCAAAGCTACCCTTTTTGGTGCCACTCCCTGGCCGTTCAATGATGGTGTTCTATTCTTTGATAGTTCTCGCGAGTCTAACTCGCTGTTATCACATACAGCTTGTCAAAATGATAGAGCTTTGGTTGTTAGCAACAGTTCTAGGACTAACGATGAAGTAACTTCAATGCTCAAACTGAATTCTCTTGACAAGCCCCATATTACTGGTTGCAACAAATCAAATGGCACATCGGATGCTAAGCTCAGCTTGGTTGCAAGTGGACACAAAACTTCTTTGAGATCTAACTCTAAGTTCCAAGATATGATTTCAAGATGCAATTGGTTGGAGACTAGTTTGATCATCCCTAGAGTCTTACATAAAGATCAGTCATCAGATTTGGCAGTGCGGCATTTAGGGGTCGGGCAAATTGCATGTAGAATACAGGAAAACAAGGAAATTCATGGTAAGATAACTAAAATATGGTGTGCTTGGTTTGGTGAAGCAGGATCTGATTTCGGCGATGAGTTTAAGGTGTTAGCAAATTGTGACTTTGCTATCATAAATTTTCCTTATGTTTATGGCTTAGGCAGAAAAACTGCCCCAGACGATGAAGACCCCACTGGTTCTTTCTTTGAAGTGGATGATTCTGGACATCGTAGGAAGTGGAAAAAGAAATCATTCTCAGATCAGGAAGAGTACTCAGATAATGTAAATATGTCCTGTGAGTCGCCATCTGAGGATAGCGTGACTTTAAGTGAAATTGTGGCAGAAGATTCACAACATCTTGAAAGGAGACTTATATCTAGCAAAGTTGTCCGGCGAGAGTTGAGGAAACAAAAGCGTTTGGCTGCAGAAAGAACCTGCGATATTTGTGGGCAACCGATTCTCCCCGGGAAGGATGTGGCTACCCTACTAAATTTTCGTACTGGCAATTTAGCATGCAGCAGTAGGAACACTAATGGAGTGAGTAATTTTTTTACACTGCATTCTATGTTTTCTAGTATTCTTCTGAACTAGAGAGGCCTGTTTATTGATCCCCATATACCATGCAGGCATTTCATCCATTTCATGCATCTTGCCTCATACACTGGATCCTTTTATGCGAGTCAGAAATATTGGCTGATCAGAAGACCAAAACGAGAGTCACACGAGGCCGCAAGAGCAATTCAACCCTCAAGAACCAAATTACTTCCATCTTTTGCCCAGAGTGCCAGGGCACTGGTGTGTGTATCCAAGGAGATGAATTGGAGAAACCAAGAACTCCATTGTCTGAGGTTCATAAACATCCATTTCAGCTGTACTAGTCGTAAAAGATATGCTCGTGTCATCTGAATTGAATTCTTTGCAGATGTTCCTTTACAAGCTGAAGGCACTTGCAGCAAACAAGGCTTGGATGAAACATCCTGAAACCCTTCAAAACTGCTCCACTGGACTTCATTTCCCATCTGTTGGTGTCGAGAATCCAGAGGTTAGTAGTTGACCTATTGGTCATTGCTCATTCAAATCGTGCGCATAACGTCATATTCTTATGAACCAACTTGTTTTTTGTAGGAAAATCTTAAGCCTCTAAAGTTGCTGCACTTCTTTAGAGCCGATGGCTAGAATCTGCTCAATATACGTCGTCAGTTATTGTACAAAAGTATGTACCGTTCTCAATTCTCTTCTCTAACTAGTGAATCTAGGCTTTGTAAGCAGTTAGTTGGCTTTGATACTCTTGAATTTGACAACTCTTTAGGATGTATATATACTGTGTGTTCACAAAAATATTGATCTTTGGTTTATGTTTTAATCATCTATTGGTTAGTTTTCAACACCTTATTCAGAGATGATTACTTGAGTTAATATCATCCACTTCTAAATTTTTCAATTTTTAAGGATACTGTACTTTGTTTATTATTTGTCAATAAGTAAAAACTAATTTTAGATTGTTTGAGCGTTATTTTCTCAAAATATTATTCCGATTTTTTTCCCTTACTATAGTACTACTTACTTGTTTTGGAAAGGATGAATTAAAGATGTGAAGAAAAAAATCAAGAGTTATTTTTTTTGGAAGAAGATTTGTTTTTTAAAAAATAAGATTCTTTCCTAGAGAAATAGAGGGAATATTTCTAAAAATTTGAGAAATTGATTTTTTTTAAACTTGAGATATAGTGAGAAATTAAGAAATTAATGTTCTCGAATTGAGAAATTAAATAGGAAAGGAAAGTTGAGAGAAATTGAGTAATGAAGTTCACAAATTTGAAACTTCTTCCGACTTTTCTTACATCAACTTCTTAACGAGAACGCATGTTAGTGAGTACGACCTTCCAAAATTCCGAAAAGAATTCTTTTGGGCAAAAGTTAAAAAAAACATCTTATTTTTTCCGAATCATAAAAAAACGTTCCCTTTTGTATTTTTAGTGTAAAGTCCCGCCCCACAAATAATTTATATATAATTATTTAATTTTCCTTTTTATTTTTTTTAGTGTAAAGTCCCGCATCAGAAATAATTTATATATAATTATATAATTATCATTTAATATTAGATTATGATAATTAAATTATTATTTAGATATCTATGATTTAATTTTTAATTATAATATATTTTAGAAGAAAAAAAATCTTCAATAAAAAACGGATCTAAAAATATTGATTATTTGAATAAACTTCTATTAGTATTTTTTGATTTATTCTAATGATCAGTGAAAAATTCTATGAGATTGAATCGATCATCCTAAGGTTAGTCAATAAGGTTAATTGAATTTATTATTATTTTTTTTTAATTATAATATATTTATAGAAATTTTTCTTTCAAATTGAACGTGTAATCATGAGACGTTGGGTTTTTAGATCATCCACTATGAGCGTTTTTCGATTATTTTGACGGTCGATGAAAAATTTCTATAGACCCGTATTGATTATCTTAAATTTAATATTACTTGATTAATTATTTTTTTATATTATTCTTATATTGTTATCTTTTTATCACCTAGTCTCATTGATCATTTATATGAATAAGATAAATTTTTATTATAATAGTTATTATTTGTAATTATTATAATATGGATATAAATTTATATTATAATAATTATAAAATCGTAATTATTATATTATAATAATATTTTTAAGGATATAGTCGAGTTAATTATTTTTATTCTTTTAAAGATTAGATATTCTTCCATTAAAAACCGATATCATGATTTATGGAACCGATGATAAAAGACGCGTGAGGTGATCAAAAATATTTTTTTGCTTCATATAATATTATAATAATTATAAATTTATAATTATTATAATATAAATATTATTATACATGTCAAATTTAATAAATATTAATTACTATTTGAATTAGTTAAATTAATTTTTTTATATTGATTTTAAAATGAATTAATGATATTATTGGAACAAATATTTTTTTTTATTATTATGCATTCGCTACAGTAATTTCGTCAGTCCATTTTAAAATTAATATGAAGGAGATAAATTATGATAATTATTAGCTTGAATAATGACTAATATATGAGGGAGGATAAAAATTTGATTTAATTTTTAAATTTTTATGATAATATTTTATATATTAATATGATTTTTTTTTTATCATTAGAAATATAATGAGGTGGAGCGTCATTAAAAATATATGTATATATTTAGAAAAAACTAGAGATCCTTTTTATTTTTTTCCAATTTTTTTCGTATTTTTTCTTCTTTTATATTTTATATTATCTATCTTTCACTTTTCTCGCCCATCTAAAAATCATTAAAAAAGCAAATTGAATTCTTGCTATGTTATACAGTAGCTGCCTTCCCTATAAAAACCGCGCCGACTAATGTGGGCTCACGTGTTCCTTGCGTGTTTCGTTTTTATTACCTGTATCATTGTCCGGCGGATGACGTGGACTTTCCATGATTACCGTAACGGCCCCATGCCTCCTCCTTCCAATAATTCGGGCCGCCCACCAACCTACCAGTCTTCCCCGTTTCATTATTTACATAGAGAAACAAAAATGGGATTATAGTTTAAGAAAACTATTTAAGTAATTAAAAAATAAATTTTAAATATTATAAAAAACGACACGTGAGAGCCCCCATCATCTTGCCTTGGGACCTGTTGCATCCTTATCTCTGCCGCCTTAATTGTAAGAATTTGTTATTTTAGTTTTTAATTAATTTTAATTTGTGTTTTTATTTTCCGTTGACGGACAATTTCAATTGAGTTACCAAAACGGCGTTAAGAAACGTAACCTACCGGTTTACGTTCGCCGCGTCTCAACGGAGAGTTACTCTTCCCGTTATTTGCTTCCAAAACGGGCGAGGTCTCGCCGTCCGTCTTCTCCATCACCACTATAAATAGTGAAATCCCTCATTCTTTGCCTGCACCTGGCAGTTCCGTTTCTTGTTTGGATCCAAACCCTAGTGGTCTTCCAATGGCAGCCTTCCGGGAGGTTCTCTCTCGGCGGTTCGCCTCCCTTCTACGCGCTTGCGCCTGTGATGGCGGTGCTGGCGGCCTTTCCGTACTCGGCCGATACCCCTTCTTGCAGAAGCGGGCCCTTTTCCAGCCAGCGCTGCCGCCCTACGGTCCCCCGATGATCCTCCAGGACGAACGGATCGCGGAGCGGATCCGAGGTCTTAGCCCCTACAGGTTCTCCCTCGATGTGATCCTGCCGCCGGCGCCGACTCCGGAACTGAAAGAGGAGAAAATGGAGAAAAAGAATGTGTCTTTGGAGGAGGCGAAGAAGGTAATAAGGGCGTCGCAGGTGGCGTCCGTACGTGCGCGGCTGTTGACGGCCGGTGAGAGCTGCATCTCTTATTCCAACTTTGTACGGATCTGCTCCGAAGTGACGAATAGCGAGCAGGGGCTGAAGATTGCCCGATCGCTCGATGAGTCCGGCCTTGTGTTAGTTTTTGGCAACGTCGTATTCCTGAAGCCCGAAGAGGTAAACTTTTCGTAAATACCGTTTTTATGGGAGAGGAAAATCAATCTTTTGTTCTTTTGTGTTATGCAAATCTAGGGTTTGGTAATTTTCTGAATTAGGTGGTTGTTTTCATGCGATTGCTGGAGGTCTAATTGCGTTTTCTCCGGATTTTCATGTTTCCTTTCCAGCAGGAACTAAAACGAAGGGATTAGAAACCAAAGACTGGTGGTGTTAAAGCTTCTGGAGACTATTTGATTAACCCTTTTGGGGGCAACTATCTGGAGTTAAATATGCATACGAAAAAAAATAAAACTTAAGATATGCCTGGGAGAAGCTAGGAAAAAACAACAATCATAGGAACTTTTTTTTATCTGCCTCATTGTTTTATGGAATTCACCAATTTACCGTGACAACTCCCTGACAAAAAACTCATTTATTCACACCTTTCTACCTTTCCTTTTGTCTTTAAGAAAGATTAGTCTAAATTTTGGCATTCTAAAATAAGATTAACCTAGTTGGAGGAAATAGAAATTTTAGGTATAAGCTTCTTCCTTTCATTTTTTTTGATAAATATTGAGAGGTTGGCACATACATGTGGAGGTTGGAAGGAATTTTCTTCTTGACCTATCATTATGATTGTCTATTAGTTTTACACAACGGCGTTGACAAGAGTAGATGGGTTAATTTTTAGATAGGCATAGATGATTGAACTCTAGATTTGTTTATGAATTATGTGATCTATAGAGAGCTGTTAAAGTGAATTCTGTTAAGTAATGTACCTCTATGGCTAGTTTGCCATCTTAAACTTTGCTGGAATTTGGTTCCCTACTTTTATATCTTTTCATTTATGGACAACTGGCTGGTAGATTCTTGCTAACATCATGGAAACTAGTTGGTAGAGATCAAAGAATGAGTCTCGTCTTTTTCTGCTCTGCTCATGCAGGTCACCCAAACAGTTGAGAACATGATCACATCATCTCTAAGCTATCAGAATGATAGAATGAGAGAGGAATTGAAGAAGATGGAAGAGAAGAAACATGAGATTGAAAAAAAAGCAGCAGCTCTAGTAAGGAAGGAGTTGTGGCTTGGGCTGGGATTCATGGTGGCACAAACTGCTGGACTGATGCGGTTGACATTCTGGGAGCTCTCATGGGATGTGATGGAGCCAATCTGCTTCTATCTCACCTCTTTCTACTTTTTGGTCGGCTATTCCTTCTTCCTCAGGACCTCTAAGGAACCCTGCTTTGAGAGCTTCTTTGCAAGCCGCTTTGCCACCAAGCAAAGATCCCTTATGGAAGAGCATAAGTTCAACCATACTCGCTTCAACGAACTTAGCCAAATGTTCCGTCAACCCCTTCCTCCAACCACAGACCAAAATTTTACATCTGCTTCCTACTGTCATTGCATAGGAAGAAGATACCATCATTAGTAGGTTCCTCTCAGTGATGAAGTTATATTTGAATTCTGATGAGCAAGAAATTCTAGCTAAGCAAAGAAATGTGTTCTACAGTTTTGAGCAAAGGAAAAAAGCAAAACAATCAAAAACAATTTTTACCATGACAATTGTGATATAGAAATAGCTGATACATAAAAGAAAACAACTTATACTGATTTTCCAAAGTGTGTAGTATGCTAACCAGGCATGGAGTTGGTTATGTTGCAAATGTTTCTGAGACAAAACTCTTGCACATATTTGTGCTAAGTGATACTTGATTTTGAGATTAACATGTAGTATTCAGTTGCAGGCGTTTCATTTTGTTATCCTTCGAGTCACAATTCATTGTTTATTTTCTCATTAAAATTGCTTCCATGATGATGAATCATATCTTATTGAGTGACTGTTGGCATCAACAATTAATCTTTTAAATTATCAGTAACAATTGTTGATCAACAGTCCTTTTTAAATCTCTATTATGATCCATGGTTTTGACATGCTCCAAGAGGAAGTACTCTTTTTTCCATTGACATAACTGTGCTGAGATGCTTGCAAGGCTCTGCCAAAATCTTAACATCTTCTCCACTAGCTCTTGTTTGTTCCCTCTTGAATCCAATCCATTGTTTCAAAAGGAAACCTTCACCTCTAATTTTAGGTGTCCGAAACAGCACAGCGCATGAAGGCTATCTTCGTCTGACTGGGATAGCCTCGTGATGGATCAACTCTCATGTGCATATCGTTCATTGGAACATCGGTTAAGGAGTCGCGATACCAAGTGACCAGGTATCTATCTGCCTATCTATTTGAACCAAGATCAAACACGAGGCATTATGGCATGCTAAGACAAATTAGAAGTATAAAGTAGTTTAAGAGGAGACAACAACGGCTTATCTAGAGACGCTAAGGAAAACTTATCCTGCTCGAAAAGGAAAGAAGCAGCTTTAAATGAGATGAACTAGCTCAAGATTGAGATGCAGCCGGGACAGCTACATTCAGAGATGGAGTAGAAGCAACTTGAGAGGAAGGACTATCAGTATTCTAATCCATGTTTGATGCTTCTACGATCCGAGTTAGCATTTTGTGCAGGCTGATTGGACTTCCACATTTGCAATCTATTATTCAACTCAGCATTCTGCAAAGCATTAATTACCTCGACAATTAAGAGACAATGTTAGGGATTCATTAACTAATTAACAGTTCAAAGAAACTGCCCTTGCTGGCTAATCTACATCACAGTTTGTAGATCCCAACTGATGCAGTGTCAGCTTTGTGTCTGAAACATTATTGTAATCTAACAAAAGCTAATGAACTCAAAGCTCTTCATGAGATTTCTCAAACTGCTTCTTATCATCAACCTTGTCCTCAATCTTCTTGTTTTGCACTAAAAACTCTTCCGTTTCAATCACCAATTCACGCTCCAAATCTTCCAGCATCAAAACATGAGTTCCAAGTGGTAGAATGCGTTGACCATGCTCATCTGCGAAGCTAAAATGTTTGCAAGGATCAACTAGAATATCGACTTCAGCAGCTCCGTTAGCTTTTATACGCGCACGCTCAAATCCAATTAATTGTTTGTGCGGGGCTCCTCTGATGCTTGTTCTAGGTTGATAAAACAATAGAACAATATGACTTACTTCCATATGGCCATTATTAAAGACCGATATCTTCACATGAAATTTCATTTCTTCACAAGTTGAGACCGCCTTAGTTGCAACAATGTGTGGTGGCTTTGACTTGATGTGATCCTTAGCAGATGATTGTGACACTGTAATCTTTTCAGGCACGGATAGAAACTTGTATGAGTATTTTGAATAACTCAAACCATATCCAAAGTCGTAAACTTGTTTTCCAGTGTAGAATCGATATGTTCGCCCAGGGTAGTCTCTTGACGGATCAGCTCTCATGTTCATATCAGTCATAGGGATGCGAGTGAAGGATTCTGGATACCACATCACAGGCAGTCTGCCACCTGATGCAGAAAGATTTCATTAGCCATCACTTGTAATACTCTACCATTTCCATGAACTGGAGTGGTTATTCAACTACGATCAGGTATTTCAAAACAAACTAGTCTTTAGGGTTTATGCAATACAGTTCCCATCTCATTTTTCTATTAGGCACAGTAAGACTTGTATAATTAGGCTGTAAACAAGCAGGCCGATCTGAGCTTGGCCGTGTTTTTGCTAATCCAATTTTTTTCCTCATAATTGATTTAGACTATGCTAATCCAATCAAATGTTTAAAGCAACAGACCTGGATTGACATCACCAAAGAGAACCTCTGCAAGTGCTTGCCCACCGACTTCACCTGGGTATCCAAGCCAAAGAATACTAGAAACCAATGGATCTTCTTTTGCAAATGAAACATCGATAGGTCCTCCACCAGTTAGGACTAATATCAATGGTTTCTTACTGATATTGGCAATTGCCCTGATAAGTTCCATCTGTTTGCCAGGAAGCAGAAGGCTGACGCGATCAAAATCTTCTGTTTCTTCTGTTAGGTTCAGTCCAGCTACCACAACAACAATTTCAGCATCCTTTGCAATAGCCAAAGCTTCATCAAATCCATCCACTGTTTGGCAGGGCACATCAATGCAACCGGCAGCAAATGTGGCTCTTGGTACATAAGACCGGATCCCTTCCAAGATGCTTGTTGGATTGCACGGTATGCCTATAAAAAGTTGTGAGAATATTAAAAATTCACCTATGATGCAAAAGAATTGCATATGATCTTAGATCAACTTGTACCTGTGTAATCACCACCATATACAGTTGTATCACTAGCACCAGGACCTATTATTGCAACAGAATTCACCTCATGCTTTCTTAGTGGTAGAAAATCTTTAGCATTCTTCAGAAGGACAATTCCTTGTCTTGCTGCTTCAAGAGCTAGATCCCTGTGTTCCTTGGTGCAAAGATTATCAGGTCCAAGATGTCCGTATCGTTTTTTTGCACCTTTGCCATCAAATATCCCTAGCCTAAGCTGGACAGAGAAGAGATTAAGTAGTGCCCTATCAATGTCTTCTTCTTGGACCTTCCCTGACCTTATTGCAGACTCGGTGTGCCGAGGAAGATATGTTCCACAGTTTATGTCCATTCCTTTTCAACAGGCATATCAATAGTACATGATTATGGAGGTATTGTACAATGCTTTTTAAGGGAAAGCAATCACATGTTGAGTATTTCTAGTTTCAGTTCTAACCTGCTTTTAGAACATCAGCTATTGAATCTTCAGGAGAAGAAGTATACTTCTGATCCTCATAAATTATTGCAACAGCATCACAATCAGATGTAACATACCTACAAAATTGCATTTAACATCTCATTAGATAAGTCATAAAGATCTAAACATGCTAAGTTTTGGCAGAACATGCTTTTCAGTTTGGGGTTCTCAAAGAGAGTAATGACACCAAGAAACAAAAACATAAGATACCCCTTGAATCCCCATTCTTTACGCGCTTTGTCTAAGAGATCAGCCCGAGCACAAGCAGGCACACCATTGACCTGATTGTAGGCACACATGAGACAACTTGCATGGCCTTCTTTTACACAACTCTCAAATGGAGGCTGGTATGTGTCTTCCATGTCCTGTTCGTTAACCTGGTAATATAAAGTATAAACTTAAAATTGCATAGTCTTGTCAAAGAAGATAGAAAACTGATCATCTACTAAACTATGTCAAAGCTCTGAACAATTACAATACTCCAAAAGGCTAAGGTGTTAGTTTAACAGTGTCTTAGGATTGATTAATCATGATAGTCTCAGAAGCCCAGACATTAATTAAATACTGCTGAACATTTGACTCATTACTGAAGTCTGAAAACCTTAAGGAAAAGTTCAATTTTCACAAGGTCCAAGTATTCAAATCAAGCCTACTGCTTACTTGCCAGAATACACACCTTAGGAGAATACAATACCAAAAGATTAAGCTGCTGGAAGAGTGCAAATCATATATTTATCACAGGCCGGGATTTTGCTAATTGCACAACAACAACAACAACAACAACAACAACAACAAAAGAGTTAAAAGATTTGTGCAATTCATATAATTTTTCAGATGTTGGACAATGATCATAGCTTATCATCTCATAAAGGCAAAGTAATTCTGGCTAAGCTGTTGAGATTGTTTTGAACAATTTAATTTGCTCTGCATTGAATAAGCTATGTTTGATGCTCAGGCAGAAGGTGTACAAACCTGAGCATTGAAGATGTAGCGAGTGTAATTGCCCCATCTGTCCAAATCATAGGCAGTGTAGTGCTTGCAGCAAGCCGAGAGCATCAACGAACTACCATCAGCGTCACCAGTGTCATACTCTCCTTGGAGCCCCTTCACGTACTCGACGGCGAACTCGGCCGCCAGCAGCGGGTCCTCGCCGGGGGTTTCCTGGCCGCGACCCCACCGCGGATCCCGGAAGATGTTGATGTTGGGAGCCCAGTAGGTGAGCCCGGCCTGGCCGACGTTGTACATGGCCCGGGCCTCCACGGCGATGGCGCGGGCCATGGCACCCCAAAGCGTCCTGTTAAAGGCCGCGGCGGAGAGGATGACCTGGGGGAACTCGGTGGCGGCGCGGACGGAGCCATCGAAGGCAACGCCGGGGCCGTTGGAGGCGATCCCGTGGAGGGACTCGGACCACCACTCGAAGGCCGGGAGGCCGAGGCGGGGGACGGCGGCGGCGGTGTTGGAGAGTTGCAAGATCTTCTCCGGAAGGGTGAGGAGGGAAACTAGGGCTCGGGCGCGGGCGGCGATGGGGAGGGAGGTATCACAGAAGGCGAAGGAGTTATAGACCGGGGCTTCGCACGGCAACTTCGGGTAGAGGCCGTCGTCACCAGCGAAGCAGAAAGGGGCGGAGGCGACGAGGAGGAAGAGGAGGAGAGATCGCCGCCGCATCACGCTCGCGAGGTGTTCGACCATTGGATGGGAGTGGAAAGGAATATGATGAGTGGGTGGAGCAGGTGCTGCTCCCAGTGGCGAACGCCATGTTTGTGTCAGCGCTGAAGCACGTTGATAAGTGACTGTATTTGGCACGGTTAAAATATTTCTCAGGAAATAATTTTACAGATAAAAAATTAACAGGATATTGTATTTTAATAATTTTAAAAAAGGGAAAAACAAAAACAAAAAAAACACAACCGGATGCACCAGCCAAGAATTAACTATGGAACGGAAAATAATAAAAAAATAATAATAAAAACTAATATGGAAACGATGAAAAAAGTAAAGAAAATTATTCTTAGTGAAGATTTAGTATTTTACTAAACCTAATAAATGAATAAAAATCGGCGGTTGGTGACAGTGGCCACCGCGACGCTTCAAATCCTCGCAATTATTCTCCCGATCCACCCAACCTTGCTGGCTCCCATTCGCCTCCGCCTTCGCCGCGAATGTCTCACTCCACCTTCCTCGCGGCGGCGCTCCTCCTGCTCGCCGCCTCCGGGTGGACATTGCCGACCGCCGCTGGACTCACCCGCTTCCGCGAGGCCCCGGCTTTCCGCAACGGACCCGGTTGCGTCTCCGCTCCGACCATCCACATCGCCATGACCCTCGACGCCGCCTACCTCCGCGGCTCCCTAGCCGGCGTCCTCTCTGTTCTACGCCACTCCTCCTGCCCCGAATCCATCGCCTTCCACTTCCTCGCCACCCGACCAAGCCGTTTCCGTCCCGTCGTGGCAGCCGCCTTCCCCTCCCTCACCTTCGACGTCCACCGCTTCGACGCCGCCCTCGTTCACGGCCGCATCTCCTCCTCCGTCCGCCGCGCCCTAGACCAGCCCCTCAACTACGCGCGCATCTACCTCGCCGATATCCTCCCCCGCTCCGTGCGCCGCGTCATCTACTTCGACTCCGACCTCGTCGTCGTCGACGACGTCGCCCGCCTTTGGGCCACCGACCTCGCCCCTTACCAGGTCCTCGCCGCCCCCGAGTACTGCCACGCCAACTTCACCACTTACTTCACCGACCGCTTCTGGTCCGATCCGGCACTCCCCCTCGCCCTCACCGGCCGCCGGCGCCCGCCCTGCTACTTCAACACCGGGGTCATGGTCGTCGACCTCGACCGCTGGCGCGCCGGCGGATACACCCGTAAGCTCGAGTCCTGGATGGAGGTCCAGAAGCGCGAGGCCCGGATCTACGAGCTCGGTTCGCTTCCCCCGTTCCTCCTCGTCTTCGCCGGCGAGGTCAAGGGAGTGGACCACCGGTGGAATCAGCACGGCCTCGGCGGCGACAACAAGGAGGGCCTATGCCGAGATCTACACTCGGGCCCGGTGAGCCTCCTCCACTGGAGCGGAAAGGGCAAGCCGTGGCTCCGCCTCGACGCCGCCCGCCCGTGCCCGCTCGACGATCTCTGGGCGCCGTACGACCTCATCCTCCGCGACGACCCCTTCTCCGACGTCTGATCCGCCCCTCCTCCACGTCCACCGTCGACGACGGCCATCCGATCTGATCGATTCGCGCCGCGAGCCCTGGCTTGAGAGAAGGGGCCCGCGGCAGCTGGAGGCGGGGGGACCCCTTCAGCTGCATAGAAGGGCCACCATAACTTCAGCTATAGAATTCCTTTCAATGTGTCTTCATAACAACAAGGCAGGAGACGGACTGTTCTTGTCTTCTTCCTTATCGTCATAGTTTGATTCTTTGCTGTTCATAATAGTTTTCATATATCGTGAGGTCGATTCTAATGGTTCTAGTTGTTGGGAAGGCACTATCAAACAGTTGGGCCTAGCACAATTCAAGAACCGAACTCTACTGGATCTTAAGCCCACTCCGAGCCCAACAAAAACCCATTTTAAAATCAGAACGTAGACATGGAGCACCCATTTTCTCTTTCCGTTGCTCATCTTCCCCGTTTCCTCCATCCGTCATCGCATTCGGCTGGTCGATCGCTTGGTGACGGCTGCCGCAGAGCTCTCTTCAACGCTAAGATCTTGGCCGCATCCGACCCACTTGCCGATCGCCCCATGTTGGAAGATAAGTTTAGGTTGTAGAGGAATGAATCGGATCTTGTTGGAGAAATATTACCATTCAGTTGTTTCTATAGTTTTCAAATGTTTGATTGACCTGATGCTATAAGACTGTTATGAAGTATCCGTAGGCGTCTTACTGGAATGATTCGTAAGATTGCTTGTTGAATTAACTATTTGACTTGGTTGCATGTGGCAACTGCGTTCATCTGATTTAAGTATAGTCACATTGTGGGCTCATTTTGAGCAGTAGAATCATTGCATTTTAAATGAATTGTTCCATCATTCATTGCTCATTGAAATACGGGGTTCTCCATTAACAGAAATGAAAGTTACTCCACCTCAGGTTGACTGTTCTTTGATACTCTTCAAAGTTCAAATTCCTTATGGTTCTGCCTGCAAAATTTCATAGCCAACTTTTTCTATAGTATGTGGATCTCAACCCTAAGTGAAAACTGACTGGGAAATGGATGACACAGGTGTTTGTTTTTATCATCATACCATTTAAATTAATTCTACACTCATCTTGATCTTGGAACTAAATTATCTATCCATCAATTCCTGAAAAGAGAACACCTTCTGGTATCATGGAGTCTCTCTGTTCCCTATCTAGTTAATGGATGATAGAATGATCAAGATATTAGTCATTGAAAGGTGTAGATAAACTGAATCAGTACATTTCTTTAAGCCAACTTATTTAGTATAGGTAATCCAATGTTACTGTGATATACATGCTACGTAATGGTGACCTCCAATTAAAGAGAATAGTTTACAGTAACTCAACACAGGATCCTATACTTATAGAGCCTAGACTTTTCCATGGCTACGCAATGCTTCCTGGCACTTTAGAAGTTATGCAAGAACAAAAAACCACTCAGCTTGAAAGTAAAATGAGATTTGGCACCATGTCCGTCATCAGAAATTGTCATATTCAATTATCATGCTTAGGTTAGGCAAAAAGAGACAAAACCTTCATTTGTTTTAATCTGCTTTTGATTTATTCTAGTTGGGAAGAGAAAAATTGAAGAGAAGAAAAGCTTACCCATCTTCTTTATGCCGACATTAGAATACATAGATCTACATATACATTTCAGAGGTATTTGGTTTGAGCTCTTATAAAGTACCTGTATACATATCCATTTTTTATGGAGCAGTACTACTCTGTCTGATTGTACACATCTCTCTTACAATAACCATATGAGATATTATTGGGCTGAAACTTTGACTTCAAGGACTGCAACAAAATTGTATCTTTCTGGGACAATCTGATCAGTTGTGCAGTGGATTTGGACCCTGAGGCACAAATCTCTTGGAAACTCCATAAATTGGACTGAAGTCGTCGTGCTCATCTTGCTTTATGGGAGGAGATCTGTTGGAGAAATAACCCATGGGAGGTGCTGAGTACTTGCTCTTCCATCTCTCTACTTCTCTGTTGATGGTCCTCGCATGACCCAGAACATTGAGTTGTCCAGCAGCAAGCAATAGCAGGAGAAAAGAGACCAGGCACGACCAAGAATGGTCTTGCAACCTCATGGCGAGGGAAGGCTGAAGCGGAAGGAGGTAGGGAGGGAACTAGAGCAAGCCACCAAGGTTGAAATAAAGTCAGGTAGGATGGGAAACTATTAATATGGGGCCTTCTCCAAGAGTGACTTAAATATTATCTTTGTGCAGCTGTCCAGCTGACTAAAAATTAAAAACCCATATGCTGCCCTTAAAAATGCTTCATCTATACACGCTTTCTTGAAATCCAAACAAGCAGAAAGAGGTAAAGTTATAGAAATCAATGCTTTGTCCTTCACAGTCGGTGTTGACATTGTTGGTTGTAGATGCTCTTATTTACATTTGTCATTACTAGTGATGCAGTGATCATGATAAAATTCAGCAATTCAGCGTCATCGACATGACTCTGCGTCTTTGTTTTATCTTATCATTATATCAGACTCATATTCCTGCTTGAGTTCTTACGTTTGCATTCTTGACATCTTTGCAGAGTCTGATACAGAGCAAGGAGGTCTCCGTGGTTGAGTATTTTAGCATGATTTTAATGTTGTGATTACTTCAGATGAGGGAAGGGAGAGGGAGAGGGAGAGGGAGAGGAGGGAAATGAAAGGAAAGGAAAGAAGGTGGAGAGAGTGCAGGAAGCTATAAGATTGAATAATTTGTGATGAGAAAGAAGGGGAAAAAAGGGAAAGGAATGAAAAGGACAAATCCATCTCCTTCAGTTGTTGGAAGTTTTCTTAGATTTTCCTTTGCGGCGATGCTCTTGATGTCTCGGATGAAAGCCTTGAGATTCGCATTGGTTGTGAGTGTCATATTGGGTCATAGAGACAAAGGACATTATGATTTTTTAATCATGAGGCAGCTCTTTCCTTCATTTCTGTCTATATTTATTTTTTTCTGTGGGATTATAATATTTCCTCTCAAGTAATCGTAGCCTAATTGCAGGGATTGCCAAAAGTCTCGAGAGGGATGAACCCCTCGTGATGTAGGCCTTCAGTTTTCTTATTTTAAGCTTTGTTTTTGTGAGTCCAAGCCACTGCCTACTTTTTAATTTAATGGTCTTGATAAGGAAGAGCAACCCCTAGTTGTTAAGTAAACCTTCTTAGGTGGCACTTGATTATGATATTGTACTATGATCTTTTTAAAATATGTACAAGTAATAATTGACTTTCTTGTGTTTTATTTTTTTTTGTTTTGGTATGCGATCTGTTTGATCTATGTCAGCATGAAGAAGAGCTTAGCACATATATATTTGAATTAAGAATCTTAAGATCATGCATGTAATTTTTTTTGTCTGCATGACACATACTTATGTATTCCTACTGATGATTATGAATTATGTCAGTTATTACTTTAGAACTTCCTGTTCTCATTCATGAACTTTAGGATGATTGAAGTTTGACTTCTCTATGTATAGACTACGCATGTGACAGTGCCCTGCTACCTTTATTTGCTTAAACAATTGAGTCTGATAAATAATTAAACGGCCTGTTTACCTCCGCAGAGAGACACAAGTTTTTGAGACATGGATAATTCGTTTCTGTTTACTAGCGCAGAAAACACCGTCGAAGGAGTTTACCATTGAGGGAAGGTTGGAGTTTGTTGGGTGTGCTTGCAAAGCTCCTTGTCAATAAGAGAGAACAGCCGGAGCTTGCTCGAGAATCAAGTTTGTCTCTTTTAGGTAAACATCAAATATAAAGGACTTTTTTTTTTTTTTTGGCAAATTGCTCACTGCAATCTTGTGTTTTTGCGCATCCATCCCTTGGTATTTCTTCAACACATAAACTGCAGTCGGATCAAATGATCTTGATACGGGTTTATATATGTATTGTATGCATGTCCCGGAAAATTAAGCATCGTGCTTAGTCAAAAGTTGAGGTCAAAGTAAGTTTAACCCGGTCGGGTGATATCAAGTTGAGGTCAAAGTAAGTTGAGCTCTATCAAGTGGAGAACTCTCCCTCCTCTGATGGATTTATCCTTGTCAAACGCTCTCTTGTCCACCGGGCTATTATTCTTTTAGCTCAATTATATTTAGGCCCACGAGCCCGGTGGATCGCTTCATCCGACGACATCTATGCCAACACCACACATGGGTTATCAGAGCACGTGAAGTATTATACTTCGTATCTTACTCCACCCATACATACAGATATGATTGGACAATTGTATGATACACGTTATTTTCTCATTAAATGCATCATTTAATACGACGTGAAATACATGATACTTCTGTTATAAATAGGAGTCCTCCCCGCGAAGGCAGGTATGCGTGCATATTCACCCTCTCCACTTTCATTATTGTTCTTCTCCCTTACACTGTCACTGAAGCCTTGAGCGTCAGAGTGGCTGCGTTTGGGCACTCTCTCAAGCCTCTATTCTAACACTTTTCTCCCATTCCTTTCTTCTTCAGGCGCTTGGCCCCGTCCTGGTAGAGGTGATATTTGGGGACTTGATCAACATCAACGACACATCACTGGTGGCTCATCCTCTGTAAGTTTCAGATAGGAACAAATTAACACCGTTTGTGAGAACATCAAGTCTTGACTGAAATCTCAAGATGAATGACATTGGAAGGACGACCACTCCTATCACCATATCTCCGGATGAGCTCAACCGAATAGTTGCGGCTGTAGTTCAAGGAGCGATGGAACAACAGTAGGAAAGATGACAACAACAGTAGGTTGCCAACCCTCCTCCTTTTGCACTAGCCATATCACCTCAACAAAAGACGGCCTGACCGGCGGAAACCCCTCTAGCTCCCCTAACAACTTCCATGTGAGCCACAACATCGCCTAAAGAGTCCCAGGAGTCTTCAGGTGAGCGGGCACCATTTGTTCAGCCCGTCCGGTGAAGAATGTGAACTAATGGTGTGTCGGTAAAGCCCAAAGGTACGCCTTTTTCCCAAACTATCCCTGAGTATAGTGGTTCCACCGACCCGGAGGACCACTTACGCTGATTTGAGACTACAGCGATGCTGCATCAATATACCGACGGTGTTAAATGTTGAGTTTTCTTGACGATCCTTTTAGGTTCGGCTCAGAGATGATTCAATCGACTACCTCCTTTGTTCGTTCGGACATTCAAGCACTTTAAGATGGTTTTCTTACAACACTTCGTCAGCAGCAAGAGGTACCTTAAGCGATTCAATTTTTTTGCCCTGGATGTCACCATGGCTTCTTCAGAGGTATTGGTGAGCGCATGTTCTCAAGGTCTGGCTGAAGGAGAGTTCTTCCGATTATTAGTAAAGAAGCCTCTGAACGACTTCAATAACTTGTTGGGCCGATCGGCCAAATATGTAGATGTGGAAGAAGCTCAATCCGTTCGGCGGAAGGAGATGACTGCTCCGCTCGACCCGTCTGGCTCCTTGGAATGCAAAGCTCCTCCGCCTCCACTCGAAATAAAGACCACCATCCCAATTATCATCAACTGGCACCCTCAAAGGTCGTACAAGCAATAGAAATCGGTCTGACCTCGACACAGCAACCAGGTCGATGGTTCTATAAGAAGGCAGACTGCTTTTGTGCTTATCATCAATCGAGGAGCCACAACACCCAAGATTGCTATCAATATGACGAGAGCTTCGACGGGCCGTTGAGCAGATTCAACTGATCACTAGACC
>JBBUKS010321852.1:0-20368 GCA_038050645.1 Hedychium gardnerianum
TCACTATCGATTCAACCAATCGATTGATATAGATGAGAACCATCTACTCAAGGACATTATTATACTTAGTTATTTGATACTAATACAAAGTAAGTATAATAACCAAAAACATGCCTTTATTAATATAAAAATATGATACAATGAGTCCTTTAGTCAACCATCACATGATTGGCTCTAGGACTTCTACTAACAGAAACTCTAAACAATAGCAAAGGGCCAGATCTGGCCCAATTGATGACTGGCCGGTGTAAAGTAGGGAAAAGCTAGCAGCTGACTGACAACTCTGAATTGATGGAGTAGTGGCGGCCAATGACCAGATCCACCTTCACAGTGGTGGCCGGAGAACTGGGATGGTCGACAATCAAATCTAGATTTGACCTAATTGGCCAATACCGGCCAGAGCAGATCTGGGAATTGGGGATGGAGATCAAGGGCTAGCTGGAGCAATAGGTAGTTGGCGATGCTGAGGTAGTTGTGACCTGACTTAGCAGCGTTGACTACTGTTGCTGTGCTAGTCGAGAAGTTGGCTGGGGAAGAAATCGAGGCTGCACCTCTCTGATCTGGGTCTAGTCATGGGCTGTGGCCTACGGCTGGCTGGCCTGGCCCAACGCCGGTGATGATCGGGCAGTGACCACGGACTCGAGGGAGAAGGCAACAGTGGATTGAAGGAGAAGGGAATCGGGGAAGAGAAGAAGGAGATGATCGAATTTTTTGCGAGTTAAAGAGTGAAGCTAGGTTTCAACAATTAACCTTAGCTAACTATTTATAACCTTATATTAATCAACATCTCATTAAACTCTCTCAAAATCTAATTAATTCCATCCCCTTAACATCATACAAATTCAAATTAAATCCTAAAAAATTCTAAAATTTTTCATATAATTTTAATTAGGTTATTTCCCAAATAACATTAATTATTTTATTATTTTGTTTATTACCATATCTTACAGTTCACTAATATTATTCACGAACGTTGTTCATGAACGTTATTCACGAACGTTGTTCATGAACGTTATTCACGAACATTAACTAGCTGAACACATATATGTTCAAATTTGTTTGTTATTTTAATGAGTAGTTTGAGCATGTTCATTTAATTAATCTTGTGTGTATTAAACGAATATAAACAAGTTCTTACCAAGTTGAACATTAAATTTGTTCATAAACGTTCGGTTCATTTATAATCCTAATAGCAACCAAGAGTGCACGTTGACAAAGGAGAGGAGATTCTAAGGTGTTTTTAGTTTTTTAATCTTAAGTTCTAAAGGATTAAAAACTAGATCTTCTCATCTATAGATAACTTTTTTCCTTAAAAAACTTTAACTTTAAAAATTAAATTTTAATTAGAAACACTTTATATGTTTTATTGGAAATTTTCATAATTTTTTTACAGCATTGGTAGAAATAGATTTTAATGTTAATTTGAACTACATATCTAATTGATCATAGGTTCTTCAGTATTGTCATTTTTATTCAATTTTTATATAAAAAATAAAAAAAATAAAGTCGAAAACATCAACAACAAAGTAAGTGAGTAAACAGGCCTGCACGAGGAGAAAGCGGATGGGGGGAGGTGTGCACGTGCGAGGGCTGGTAGAGGATCCCGCAGCAGCACTCCACCGCAACGCTCACTTCGAGGCCGAGGCCGCCTCGAATCTAACGGAGATGATAATCCCTTTCTTTCTCAGTGTTTAATTAATTTATCATTATAATAATATTAATTACAAGACGAACAGCTGCGTAGATTCTTACGCTGTCTTTCATCCACTTTAACCTGCTGGTCAAACACGCAGGTGCTTCAAATAACAAACCGCCATTAGTCGTGCAAATTCTCTTGTCCTATTATTGCTTTCTGCTTGCCCAGGCAGTGTATGTATGACTGTTTACCAACTAAACGAAATTGAAATTGAAATTGAAATTAAAATTAAAATTATTATTATTATTATTTACATAGACCCGAGAGACCTCAGGCCAATCAATTAGAGGTTAAGTAAATAATTATAGATTAATTTTTGATTTAAAAAATTATTTTTAATTTTAGATAATGATATAGACGAATCCGAAGATTTTACTGTTTTATAGAATTTTTTTTTCATCTTTTTATATTTTTAAATTTTGATTTCATTTAATTTTCTTTTATTTGATTTTTTATTCTATTAGAATTTTTTTTTATGTTAGAGTTTTTTGTCTATTTAAATAATTATTTAGTTGATGATAAAAAAATTTAGATGAATAATATTTTTAGGTGTCATTTATTTTTCTTTTTCCTATTTCTTGATATTCTTCCGAATCAAAAAGTTTTAAAAGATTATTTTCGACATTTGTATTGGAATGAACGAAATCAATATAGCTCGGATGATAATCACTATTCTGTTCAGCGTCAGTTAGTATAAAAGCTCTAGATCTCATGGATGGTCATTATGATCATGATCGTGATCGTGAAAGACAGGTTTCGACTGAGGTAGACCCCAAAGACCTCCGTAGGTAAAGCCATCAATTTAAGTTGGACTCATCATCATGGTTTGGTTGTGGTTGTGACAAACAGGTACCAACTAAATGAAATTAAAATTATTATTATTATTTACATTAGGTAGATTCAAGAGACCTCCTCAGGTAGAGCCGTCAATTTAAGTTGGACCCGTTGGGTTGGTCTTGTTAGACAATCTTTTTGCCAAAAATTTACAGGGAAAATATTCTAAATTTACAAAAATCAAATTCAGACTTATCTGTTAAGAGGCTTGAGCGGATAATCTTAAACTGCTAGTGGGGCTAGTTCGACTGAGTGAAAATTGATTGCTCGGGAAGCATATTTCTCGAGGAGCTTATTGGTGTAATTTGCACTAATAGTCTAATCCTAGGTTTTGATGTATGACAACAGGTTAAAGTTAGACTGTTATTGTTTAACAAGTTGAGCTAAGTGTGCATGATTAACTAACTTGACGGATCTAGAGGACCAGACATCAAGCTGAAGTCCAGATGTGCGATTTTGGCAAGAAGTCCAGCTGAGTCAAAGAGGACCAGACAATTGGCGGGAAATTCAGTCGGGTCAGGGAGGACCAGACGATTGGCTGAAGTCCGGATATGAAATTTCGACAAAAAGACCTGGTGGGTCGGAGATCAGACGTCGAGGAGGTTACTCTGCACTAGAGGAGAGAGATCCAGTAAGGACAAATTCCAGTTGTAACTTAGGCATTGATCTAGCTTAGATCCAACCTGAAAGTCTAAGTTGAGATCAGACTAGACTTAGACTAGGTCTAAGTCATATTTATCATGCATTAATTATATATACTAACTCCTTTTGCTGCATGTATTTTGTACTAATATATTTTGCAGGAGTTAAAGCAAACATCAACTTTGGATGAATAGTACTCCAGCTATGGAGGCGCCTCGATATGATGGAGGCGCCTGAGCACAGAGGTGCTGGAGGCGCCTCGGATGGCTGGGGGCGCCTCAGCGCTGGAGGCGCCTCAACGCTGGAGGCACCTCAGATGGCTGGAAGCACCTCAACGCCTGGATAAGCGCTGTTGACACACAGAGCTGATGGAGGTGCCCTGGAGTGCTCGGAGGCGCCTCGGAGTGGATAAGCAGCGTCTTTATCGAATCAGATTAGCCTCAATGGAGGCACCCCGGAGCATTGGAGGTGCCCCCAATGGGCTATAAGAGAACTACTCGACCAGCAGCCACAAATATCACTTCTAAACACTGATTCTTGATCATACTACTGTTCCAAACGCCTACAATTGTTGTACTATGACCCTGCTGCACTGAACTGACGTCAGAATCAATCTCTGTAGCAGAAACCTGACCAACACTCGAGCTCAACCTATCTTCATCATCACGTGTTGGTAACAAGATTTTTTTTTGCAATTTAATTTCTGTAATTGCACAGGGAAGTGTAGGGTTGTTACACTTCCCTTATCATTGTATTCAGTTTCTTTGTGGGTTTTCGGAAGAGAATTAAGGGATTTCCCAACGATACGATCCGAAGGATCATTGGTCTTGGAGTAGGAGTCGGCGAAGACTCCGAACCAAGTAAAACTAATTGCGTCTTTACTTTTTATTATTTTATCTTTTATATTATTTTTCCGCTGCGTACTCGAAGTTTCCGAGAGTTTTCAAAAATCAAAAAAAGAAAGTTTTTTAAAACACGTGATTTATCCCTCCCTCTCACATGCACTCGATCCTACAATAACCGCTGACTATTCACAAGAGTTATGATCTAACGAGTCATGTGAGTAAAATATTGACCTCGAACAAAGGAAGTGGGACCTCCTGTGTTTGAATCAAGAGGACCAGACATCAGGTAGAGAAGCCCTAGCTAGTTGCAACTAGGCAAGGAAGTCCTAGTAGGTAGGGTGAAATGAGGGGCAGGAAGACCTAGTAGGTGTAGGATCGAGTGCACGTGAGAAGGGGGGTGAATCATGTGTTTAAAAACTTTCTTTTCGTTTTTCTAAATTGTTTAGAAAATAAGTACGCAGCGGAAAACACAATAAAAGAAAAACAAAGCACACGGTCGATTTTACTTGGTTCGGAGCCCCAACAGACTAATACTCCAAGGCTCACGCCCCCTCGGGATATTTTTGACAGACAATCCACTAAACCCTCTTCCAGAAAAACCTCCGAAAGAGCAATCAAATACAAGATGAAGAAGGTGTAACAACACTACATCTTCTTATGCAAGTATATAAAAAAATAACAAAAATTACCTGTTACCCAACACTTTAATATGATCAATGACGAGACGGTATGTTGGTGGAAATATTGCTGCAGAATGTGGTTCCGACGTTAGTTTGTTGTAGCAGGGTCGTAGTACAACAGTTGGAGAGCTTGGAGTGACAGTATGGTGAAGAATCAACGTTCAAAATTGTTTAATTTGCTGTTGTTCACGACATCCTTATATAACTCAATGGGGGCGCCTCCATCACTCCAAGGCACCTCCATTGAGGCTAATCCGATTCAAAAAAGCTGCCCTTTATCCACTCTGAGGCGCCTCCAAGAAATCTGAGGCGCCTCCATCAGCTCAAGGCTTATCCAAGAACTGAGGCGCCTCCATCCACCCGAGGCGCCTCTAGCGCCTTTGTGCTGAGGCGCCTCCATCACTCTGAGGCGCCTCCAGCGCTTAAGCATTGTTCATCCGAAGCTGATTTTTGTTTAACTCATACAACATATGTTAGTACACAATTACTTGCAACCAAAGAGTTAGCACATATTATAAATGCATGCATAAGTGTGTTTATGACTTAAATCTTGTCTACTCAAGACCAGGATCTAATCACGGTCTCAACTTAGAGTTTCACTTTGGACCTAAGTTGGACCGGTGCCTAAGTCCCTACCGGGGACTCGACCTCACTGGATTTGCTCCTCCAATTTCTTACCTCACTCATCCTTTATCGAGTAACCTCTTCGACATTTGATCTCTGACCCACCAGATCTTCCTGTTGGAATCCTACATCCGGACTTCAGCCAATTGTCTGGTCCTCCCTGACCCGATTAGACTTCCTGCCAGCTGTCTGGTCCTCCTTGATCCGATTGGACTTCAGCCTGATGTATGGTCCTCTAGATCCATTAAGTTTAGTTAGCATACACACTTAACTCAAATGATTAGATAACAACATTCTAACTTTAACCTATTATCATACATCAAAACCTTGAGTTAAATTATTAGTGCAAACTGCACAAATAATCTCTCTCTTTTTGATGTAATGACAACCTGGGTTAAAGTTAGAAAAATCAAAAGCTCTTTCTAGCTAAGTAAAACAATAAAGAATAAAACACAAAAGTTTTAGTTTTAGTTTATTTTGTATTAAGGGGTTTAAATTTGAATTTTTTCGTAACTTAACCCTTTACCCTCCCTTTGACATACTTAAAAAATATGAACATTCATAGCATAAGCATAAATTTACTAGCAAATAGACAAAAAAATTACTAAATCTTAGCATATAAAAATTTCAACAATTTAAACCTTGCTAAGCATTTAAAACATTTTATCAAGTTTTGTAAAGATTTTTCCTAAGTTTTCACAGATTTTTCAAAGAATTTAAAAGCCAATTTAAGAAGAAAAAAATATTTTATAAATATTTTCATGAATTTCAAAACCATTTTTAAGATTTTTTTTTAAAAAAAATAATTCCAAACACTTTAAAGGTATCTCCCCCTTAACCTTATACCTCCTAGTATCCTTGTTAACCCCAATAAAATTTGTCTGTATGTCTTAGAGGTTGCTTATTTATCAGTATAAGTAACACTTAGATCAAGTAAATTCATGCATAGATGAAATAGAATAAGTGAACATGGCAATTCCACAAGTACAAATCAATCATCAAGTCAGGAAAAAAAAATTAGACTGCTAAAACATGGTCAAAGGATTAGATAACAACATTCTAACTTTAACTTATTGTCATACATCAAAATCTTGAGTTAAATTATTGGTGCAAACTGCACCAACAGTAGGTCGGTTGGATAGGCTTTCCGCTTGAGGGAGGCCCTGTATTCCTTCGTTTGAGGGGAGGATTGTTGGGGTTGCAAGGTTGTAAACAAAGTCCCACATGAGAAAGATCATGGGCTTATAAAGGAAAGATATCTCCATTAGTATGAGACCTTTTGGGTAGAGAGCCCAAGAATAAAATCATGAGGGCTTAGACCCAAAGTGGATAATATCATACGTGGAGATATGTGAATTTCTTCGGTCCTAACAAATCCCACATTGAAAACACATGGGAAAGATCATGGACTTATAAGAGAAATATATCTTAATTAGTATGAGGCCTTTTGAGTAAAGCCCAAGAATAAAATCATAAGAGCTTAGGTCCAAAGTGGATAATATCATACTATTGTAGAGATATTTAAATTCCTTTTGGTCTTAACAATTGACATCAGAGCCTGGACTGCTAGAAGGTCTAACTATCGATTGTACACAAGAGTTATGGTCTAATCGAGCCATGTGAATAGAATATTGACATCGAACAAAGGAAGTGGAGGCTCCTGTGTTTGGATCAAGAGGACCAGACACTAGGTAGGAAATCCTAATGGATAGCCAGGTAGAGAAGCCCTAGTTGCGGCTAGACAAGAAAGTCCTAGTAGGTCGGATGGATTGAGAGGTAGGAAGACCTAGTAGGTCAGTTGGACCGAGGGGCAGGACGGCCTAGTATAGGTTGGTTGGACTGAGGGGCAGGAAGACTTGATGGGTTTCCTCTTGGGAGGGGGGCCCTGTGGTCCTTCGTTTGAGGGGGGATTGTTAGGGTTATAAGGTTACAAACAAAGTCCCACATTTAAAACACATGAGAAAGATCATAGACTTCTAAGAGAAAGATATCTTCATTGGTATGAGACTTTTTGGGTAAAATCCAAAAATAAAATCATGAGGTATTATGCCTAAAGTGGATAATATCATATCATTATGGAGATATCTAAATTTTTTTTTGGTCCTAACAACATTAACATCTACAAGTAATTGAGATGTAGATTGAAGTTGTGAATCAACTAAATATCTCTCCACTTTGTCATTCTGAAATGCATCATGGTTTTGAGCAGTGATGGTATTTTGACATTTCTATGGTAGAGTGAGACTTCATTTGACAAACAACCAACCATTGTGAGGATTTTCTTCTCTTTGTAGGGTATTCAAGATAGAAAACTTAACCTACTTGTACTGCGAAAATGAAAGATTCAAACTTGTTGAACCTTTTGTTTGCCTTAACCTCAATTGAATTATAGTTTGAATGTATTTTGGTACCTATTTTTGGAGTAGGATCATACCATGAATATTTGAATAACACACACTTTTTTATAAGTAATACAGGATATTCAACCTCTATGATTTTATCAAGTCTACCATAGTAATTAAACTCAGTGTTAATGTTGTCGATAGATCCTTTAACGCAAATACCAGAATTATAGGTTAATCTACGTGAATCTTGTTGTGCTACGTGGAATTTGAAGTCATTAACATATTAACCAAAGTACACCATTATTTTATAGAGGGGTCCTGATGCAAGATTCATTATCCTTTCATCTTGCACATTTGATATTCTACGGTCTTTTACTTATACAAGTAGTTATGATATAAATTAGGTGGGAATTAATACACATGGACAAAAAATTGTGGAAAAGTATCTAACTTACATAGATTTGAAATCATAATGCAAATTTCGTCTCTAATTTTTCAGCTATCTCACTTGCATCATTTGATAGATTTTATAGTTGTAGTTGTTGTTCGTATAAGTTGTCATGGAAGGTAATTTTAGGACAATTGGGATAACAAACAAACATAATGAGATAAATATTTGATTAAAAAAGTTAACTCACTTTATGTAGAGTTTGACCTCATCATAGTTTAGGATTATGTATGTTCTTATAACATGATATTCTTGTTGATTTAACCATCTTGAAATAAATGCACCCATTGACTTACCAGAAAACTTGAAAATAGAAAACATTTGTTGGTCTATTGACTGAGTATCATCAGAATTTTGAGGAAACTTGCGATGTCTAATTATACATTATCAGTAAAATAATATGAGCAGAAAGATGATATTTCTTCAACCAAATAAGTATTATATATTGACCCCTAAACTCTTGCTTTGTTACGAACAATATTCTTTATTCCCTCAAATATCATTTAAATGGATACATCCATCTGTACTGCACAGGACCAGCTAGTTGTGCCTCGTAAGGTAAATGAACTGGTAGATGTTCTATTGAATCAAAAAAAAATGGGTGGGAATATACGCTCAATGTTACATAGTATGAGAGGAATATCTATTTTTAACCGAAGCATATCAATCGTCATAATATACCTCGCTGTCAAATCTATGAAAAATAGATTCAATTATGTAAGTGCTTGCCAAACATTATTAGATAGTAGGTCATGGAAAACTATTGGAATAAATCTTTGCATGAACACATGATAGTCATGACTCTTCATTCCAAATATTTTTAACTTGTTCATTTCCACACATCGAGCCATATTCGAGGCATACCCATCGGGAATTTGATTTATTTCAACCAACTACCTTGCTTACCTTCTTTGTTCAATATAGAACAAGCCTTTGAAAATTGATTTATTATTTCATTCTTATGCAACTCTGGTCTGCTAATTAGTTCTTTTAATTTCTCATGTGATTTTGCGGTGTCTTTAGTTCTTTCAGGAGCATTCATCATAGTATTGAAGATATTATTGAGAAATATTTTTTTTAACATGCATCACATCTAAATTATGTTGAATGAGTAGGTACTTCCAATATGGCAGTCCTTAGAAAATGCTTCTTTTCTTCCAACAATACTTGCACACTCTAACAATATATTTATTTATCTTATCAGAGTCAGACTGAGATACTGATAGGAATACAAAGCTATCTATTTGGTCAATGATTTCTTCACCTGAGTAGATTGTTGGTGGAAGTTTTCCGACAATAACATTCTTTATGAAAATTTTCTTATTTCGTCTGAAAGGGTGTTCAACTCGTAAAAATTTATAGTGATTAATGAACCAAGATACCTTACCACTGTAAGATAATGAAACTTGTTCAAATCTACAATTGTAATCCGTAATAGTTCAGTTTTAGTCCTAAAAACATCATTTAAAATTTTTTCGGAGGCTTTGAATATTTTCTTAAAGATTATTTTCATCTTTTGTGTCGTTATATTTTTGAAACTATTTAAATTATTTATTCAGTTAATTTTATTATAGTTGTTTTGATCAATAAATTTTTTCGAAGTTTTTCCCCCCAAAATGACGAGTGTTTGAATGTCTATTTTCCTAATATTCTATTGAATTAACATGTCTTTAAAAAATTATTTTCGATGTTCATATTCAAATTAAAAATTCAATAATTTTCATTGCGTCACACAATTTGCAACAAAGTTAATTCACAAACTTATTTTGGATTCAATTCTTTTTCTCCCTCTCTATTTTGTTACTAATTACGATCCTTTTCTATTATCTCACATTTCTTTTTCTCTCTTTGACCATCACACTAGCAACCATTCGATCACTTCTTCCTCCTACGATTAGTAACCTTTGGCAACTCTAAATCTTCGATGACCTATTTGCTCAGGGTTATAATTATTTGATATTTGAAAAGTATTTTTTTAAAATTTTATTTAAATATATTATTATCAATTTTAGAAAATAAATAAATTATCTTAGATTATTTCAATTATTTAGTTCTCGCTACTTACCATATTATACAATTTGATAATTATGATTTTATATTATCTGTGTTAATATTCTGTACGTATTATATATTTATAATCAAAATAGGAACACTTTTAATTATTTTAAAAATAAAAAAATATTTTTAATTTTGTCTATATTTTTTAAAAACTTAACTAATTAACTTCTAGTCATACAAGAACAAGAATGGTGGAAACTTGAAAGAACATAATGTATTGAAAAATATATATATTAAACCGAAAAATAAGTCAAAATCGAGGGACCCTGTTTATTTTATTAATTCACACGAATAAATATGCGTAAGCATTTTACTTTAATTAGCTAATAACGATTTAAATAAATAATATATACTCAGAATTTCTAACACTTCAAAAAGTTACAAATACAAAAGTCAAATGTTTTTTGACTTTTGATAGCATTTTACTTGTCATAGTTAACTTTTTTTTTTTTTACTTTTTCTAATTCAGTTTTGACCTCTAAATTTTAGATATTCATGATTAGTCCTTTTAAAACTAGTTTAATTCAGTGTTTTTCTCCCAAGTTACTTATTAGCAAAACATAATGCGATATATAGTTTCTTATTAGGGTTGAGCCAATTATTTTTTAATGGTGAAACTAAATTTTTCTTATAGATATGATATAAAATAAAATATAAAATAAATTTTGGATAATATTGATTATGAATTTAGACAAACTAATACTTTCTTCCAAAAGAAGCTAAATCAATAGAATGGAAAGTATATGGGGCCAAATTGAGAAAAAAAATTTGAGCTAGGATATAAAGTATAAAATAGAAGGGCAAAACTATGAAAAGTAAAATAATAATAAAAGTAAACCGACCCTGAATTGATACATTCTTTGTTTTTTTTAAAGAAAAAGAAAAAAGATTGAACTTTAAACTTTAACCCTTCTTTTTTCTTGTGAAATTAGTTGTCGCATCTAATTCTTGTTCTACACATGACTTAAGGCATAAGCATCTTTCTTTTATAATTTCAAGGTTTTATTTTGCGGCCAACTATAATTATCCCTTTCTTCTCATCGACTTGTTTGAATAAGTCGGCCCGCCCACGATGAGATTGAATTTAACATGATTTGAATCATGCCTAATATGATTCGTTAAAGATTGAGGAGTGTAGTACTTAAGAAATTACGAGGGTATGTAATTTTAGAGTACACATTTTTCATTTGAAACTTTGCATAGGTTTGGAGGTCGTAAGTGAAGTCAATCAATATCATTAATATTTTAATTTAGCAAAGATATATTGCAATTTACATCTAATTAATATCCAAACTAACAAAATGGAATAATTAGTTTAATAAAATTATTCTTGTGCTACTTTGAATAAAATATTCCTAATTGCAATTTTAGATAGTTAACCGTTTAAAAAGTAAATATTCACCGGCATTAATAGAAAATAGCTAAACATTCTTTTTCCCAAATCACTAAATGTGAATAATTTTAATAGCACCATTTCATTTTTTTAGTAAATCAGAATTAGATGCCTTCTTGAATAAATCAAATTAATAACTCCTTTAATTTTGTAAAAAATCAAGGTGACACTCTAAGTTATAACCATCAAAAAGGTGTTCTTGTTTTTTTGAAAAATAAAATAAACACCTCAATATCGAAGATACTCTATAATTTTCAATGTTATTGTAGTAGTTATGAATACTATTTTTTTAATTTAATTTAATAAAAAAAACTATACATAACATATTGTTAATTATATTAATTTTTTTTACCAATTGAGTCAATATTATTTAAACTTGATCAAAATGACATTAAAAAAAAAATTAAAATCACCTTTAAAGATCAAAATCACTTAAAATGAATAATTTTAATTTTAATTAAATTTAAATAATTTTTATCAAATTTATAAAAAAAAATTGAGTTGAATCTATTCGTATAATCTATATATAGATTTTTACTCATAGTTACTATAACAATACCGAAAACAAGAGTATTTTCGATATTAGGAGCACTATAATATATTTTAAAATATATATATAGAGAGAGGAATGTTATCTTGATTATCTCTCGTGTGCACCTCCGTGTGCATTACATGTAAAATATTTTTTTTATATATATTTTTTAAAATTTTTTTTAACTTAATATTATAATTCAAATCTTAATTAATCCTAAAGATTAAATCTCAAATTTTTAATCTTTACTCTAAAAAAAAAATTATACTTGATAGGTACACATGAAGATGAGTAGAATAATACATCTTTATATATATATACATCTTTTTATATATATATATATATATTTTTTGATAATTCTTCTAATTTAAAGTGTCATCTTTATTTTTTGCCTTTTAATTTTTACCTAGTTACCTTTACCCTCTGTCTATATAAGCATGCTGCCATGCTTCGTTGTGTAACAAACCATTAGAAGGCCAAAAATAAGATATTCCACAAATTAAGCATGGGCCTTGTCTTCTCCGGCGCCTCATGCAACCCAGCCGCCTCCCGCGTCGAGGAGGTCGACGGCGCGGACTCCTCCTCTGCCGTCATCGCCGTCCACTCCGCCGCCGAGTGGTCCCAGAACTGGCAGTCTCACATCCAATCCAACAAGCTCGTAAATAACAAATTAACAACCCTGACACATTAATTTTCTTTTATTTCAATTAATTAATCTTTGGTGTTTCTTTTTGATCCGTCCGGTACTTAATTATAAGATGGTGATCGACTTCACTGCGTCATGGTGCGGGCCGTGCCGGGCGATGGAGCCGGCGTTCAAGGCGATGTCCGCCCAATTCTCCGACGCCGTCTTCATCAAGATCGACGTCGACGAGCTCCGGGTGGGTCGATGATACACACATATTCAATCAAACCCCACCTCATGCATGCTTTTAGTTTATAATTATTTAATTTTCTTCGATGATGATCATAATTCATATATATACATATGTCAATGACGATCGAATGAACGCAGAAGGTGGCGCAGCAGTGGAAGGTGGAGGCGATGCCGACATTTGTGCTGGTGAAGAGAGGGCAAGAGGTGGATAGGGTGGTGGGGGCCAACAAGGACGAGCTCAAGAAGAAGATCCAACTCCATCTCACCAAGTGAATTAATTAAGCATGAACTAATTATTATTAATTAGTCGATCGATCGATAGATCGATCGCTATATGAGTGTGAGCTTCGTGTGTATATATATATAGTTAAGGAAGTGTGACTCATGATTATAAGTATGAATCAAAGGAGAGCATGGTGTGAGTTTATGAATGGTATTTCTGATCTAACCGAAGAGATAACGTCTTCTTGTTCTTCTTTTTTCTGAAGTTATTTTTCTGTATCGTCAACAAACTAAATTGATTAATTCAAACGATAACTAAATTTAATCAATTTAATAAAAAGATTAAAAATCTTATTTTTGTTTTTGTTTTTTTAATCATTTCAAAACTGAAATCAAATTGATTTAATTAAAATAATCAATATTTTTTAAAAAAATTGAACTTTCGAATAAATCGAACAGAATTTTTAAATTAACTCGGTTCAATCTATTATTTCAATTGGATTGAAATTTTATTTATCTTTAATAATAAATAAGTACATAAGTTTAGGATTTTATGATGCAATGATAAAGCATTCTAAGCTCTTGGGACACGGTGAGATGATAAACAACAGGATGATATATTTATACAATGAGGATTCGATTCTCTCGCAGGATATATGCTCGCGATGTTGGATTTTTCGTCAGGATTTATATATCTACGCTTTTTAGATTTACCTGATTGCCAGGATTTGGCGCTGCACATGACAGACTTAAAGCAATGGTTCCTTGAAATATGCTTAATTAGGTTCCCAAATGATTCCTCATGCAAGCAGAGAACCTCTGCCACAACCTTTTTCTTTTATATAATTTTCTTTCAGTTTTTCACATTCCTATAGATAATATTGAAAGATATAAAGATAAACTTGTGTTAGGACAATATTGTTGCCGGAGATATAGAGAAATTAATTGAATTGAAATTATATAAAATCAAAATCAAGAAGGTCTACATTTGATGTACTTTTTGATATAATGTTTTCTTAAAATAGATTCGTCATCTTCTGACATAACTTCGAGATTACGATGGACGCAATCTAGTACAAATTATTCGTGACGAACTGAGAATGCACCTGAGTGCTATCACCGAATAATTGTCGATCGAAATAAATCGACAGAGAATGAATGTGGAGGATTCTCTTTTTGTTGTTGCATCATCTCTCTTTTTTTATTCAAGATCTTGCCTCCTTATATAGGAGTGTTACCCTTTTGATTGTGTTAAATGACCAATCAAAGGTCATTTACTATCATTATCATCTAGATCGAAACGTTGTCTGTTTCACCCGGGAGGTTACGGATACACCATTAACATTGACAAAATGTTGATTGTTTTACTTGGGCAAATTTTGCCCCCGACCCGATTGGTTTGGCATTCGACGCACACATGTTGTACTCACACACGAGTCAACATGGTTTAGTACAAATTCAGGCTCTGGATTTGCAGCTCCTAAGCACCCACGCTTGAGAGATCAAAGTCTTTCCTCATGTTTTTGTTGACAATTTCAATGCTTGTGAATCAATATAAACTAGCAAAAATGTCTTGAAACTTTCAACATGAGGGACTAAAGTCTCATTTACAATAGAGCATCTTTCCTCTCCACTTTTTTTTTTTCTATTTACATATATCCAACAACTTGTAGCCAAAAGTTCCACTCAAATTGATGATATTGATTATCATAAAACTTTTTCTTCAATATTTAGAAGGGATTCATTTAGGATAATCATAACTTTGATTACTCATTTAAATATTGAGTTACAATGTATGTGAAAAAAAAAGCAATTTGAATGGGGATCACGAGGAAGAAGGATATATAGATCCACTTAAGGGGAGTATTGTGGTTAGACCCTTTAATGATAGATCAAGTATTTGGAGTTTGAAATTCAGTTGTGATATATTATTGAGAGTTTTTTTTTCTTAATGAGTAGTCGATCCAAGAACGTTGACGGTTAAAATATGTCTCTTTATGCGCTTCTCTGATTTATTTTAATGATTGATTAAAAAATTTTATGAAATTAAATCGATCATCTTAGAATTAATCAAACTGAAGACTTAAATACGTAATGTCGACTAAAAAAACTTAAAGGCTTTGACGTTAGAGGGCATTCTTTTACATGAGACAACACAGCCTAGCAAAGAGAAACACATATGCTAAGGTAGATTTTCCAGAGTTAATACATCTCGAGGCCAAGTTTATTGGTTACTATGAACTGAACATATGCAAAATTTCAAGAATAATTCATAGAGTGATCATTAGAGAATATAATATATTGTGACACAGACAAAAGTATTTTATTGAAAAATTATCATAATCCATATACTCTAGAGTTTTGGAGAGATGGTAATAATAGGATAATTAAAATTATTCATCCATTAAAAAAGGAATATAAAAAGATAGCTCAATTGTTATCTGGATAAATTCGATCATAGTTTAGAATCGATAGTTCAGAATTATCAGTTCGATAGTTCGAAACTATTAATTCGATAGTTCATGATAGGTCAGCCTTAACTTTAATCGTCCAAGACGATTAAAGTTCACGATTTGGAATCATCAGTTCATGATTCATGCACGATTCATCACAGTTCGTCATGATTTAAGATTATTATTATTTTTTAAAAAATAAAAAATTATAAATATAGAAAAAATATATATAAAAAATAACTTGTACTTATTTAAATCGCTTATGTATCCTTTGTAATTTTAAAGGAGTATTTGAAACTTTAGAAGTATTGACATTGATACTTCTTTGTATCTCGGATGTCAAAATTTATTCGGAATTATTATCGGTAAATTGAATATCGTGATTCTTATTTCGATTTCCTTGCCCTTTCGAAATCGAAATGATGAACCTCCTCCTTTAATTATAATTAGAAAATTAAAATTGAAAGCGATTGAGATTTCAAAATTGAAATATGAGAGTAAAGAAGATAATGTGAAAATGATAAAAATGAGTTCTTTATTTATAAAATTAAAAAAATAATAGGCATAAAAACTCTCCTCCTCTCTCCAACCGTCAGAATCATCAGTCTAACCGTCAAAGTTTCTTTTATTTTTTCTCTCTAACTTTTAAATTACATATATAAACGAACTATTACAAAGTTAAAAAAAATTATTTACTCTCTTATTTTTTTTATATATCAAAAGAAAACTATTAATAAATTAACTAACATATGACTAACCATCTTTTCTAGCCTAATTGATTAGGATATTTAATTCTCACCCAAGAGATTGTGGGTTTAAGTCCCACAACAACACATTTATTTTAATAAATTTTTATTAAAAAAATCATATATATATATATATATATCGGTTGAATTAAATGAGCCGTTGAACTGTAACAAGCCCGGCAGTCAGAATCAAGTCAACATGTACTCGACCCATTGACCAGATTACAAGCCGGGTCTGGTTCAGACTTGGTCGATGGTCGAATCTACTTCTAGGTGTTTTTTAACTTCCTAGAGAATCTTTGGATTCAAGGATATATTTTTTATGGTAAAAAGCACAGAGTGTGAAGCCAAAGTCTAATATATATAAAAGGTCATGACTTTCCATCAAATTCACAGCATAAAGTTTCTTTAAGTATAAACAACAAGAACTCCTTCACTACGTAATCTCAAATGTCTTATCGATCAGTTCTTCATAACTTGTTCATGGACAATTATGACTTCACTGTTCTTATGCTCTATATATATAATCAAGGAATAGCAACAAAATTAGCGATGAAATATTTAATTTATTACGATGACATAACTATACTCCGTCGCTACCTCGTTTTAATTATAAAAATTAAGCGGTTTAAATTTTTGAGAAAAATAATGACGGCTTATTTATGCCGTCACTAGTAGCGACGGAGTAGATATTATCCGTCTCTAGTAGCGACAAAATTTTTAATTCCGTCCCTATCCAAATTTAATCATAAAATAAATTTGCGAGAAATATAGCAACAATTTATTTACACCGTCGTTATAATTGAAATTAAATTAGAATTTGCGGTCGAACTCTTACTTATGCAATCAGTTCGGATTTTTCTCTCCTCTTCCGGTGACTCGGCCTTTGGCGATCGACAATCTCCTCCTCCGACGTACTCTCTCCCTTCGGCAGGTATTTCCCTCTCCCTCTTCCCTTTTCTCATCACAAAGCTCTCTCCTTCCGGTGGCCAGCCGCGACTGCTAGTGGCCGACCGGGCTGCTGGTGGCCGGCCGTGGCTACTAGTGGCCGCCCACGGTTGCGCGCAAGTTGTTCAATGTAATACTTCATAATTAAGTAATTAAGTTTTAGTTATTTTTTAATTTTTAGACTTAGATTTAATTCAAATACAACTTAATATTTAATTTAGCTAAACTTATGTGCATGTTTTAAATAACTATTTTTTAAATCATTTCAGGTATACTGCTGCACTTGCTTCAGCATTATCTTTAGGTATACTAATAGTTTAAATTTAATGTTAATTTTAAATTTAATTATTATTGATAGTATTGAATAATTTAATTATTTAAAATTAGGTTTAAACTATATGCGTGATTAATTTAGTTTAATTTTAAGTATTTAAAAGAATGCTTAGTTTGATACTTTAAATGAAGTACACTGATTTAAATATAAGCATGCTTAGTTTGACATGATTAATCAAGTTAAAATTTTATTCTCATTAGGAAATAATGTATATGAACAAAACTTGAATGTACAATAAGTTAGATAATGAATTTATCAGTCCAGAATTTTTTGCTGAGGTTGAAGAGTTTGTGAACTTCGCAAAGTCTCATCCAGAATGTTTGAGTTAAAGTGTTCATGTAATCAACGCAGATGTACAAATATAACTTTTCGTGATGAGGATAAGTTAAAACACACATGTAGGAATGAGTTTATTCCAAATTATTACAACTGATATTATCATGAAAGGTCGTATATATTTGACCCAATTGGACATTCCGTTGTTTCATCATCCTGCCCGAGTGTTCCAGAGGAATCATCAAGGCATGTGAGTGTTCCAGAGGAATCATCAAGGCATGTAAATGCAATGCAATCAATGGTTTACGACGCAATGGATGCATATAATCAATCGAATGTAGAGGAAACACCTATGCCCGAAGTTCAAAAAATATATGACACGTTAAGGGCTAGTGAAAGAGAATTATGGAAAGATATTTCTTCTGGACATTCTCAACTATCAGCTACTGCAAGATTATTGAACATGAAGGCTTCTCCGAAGGATGTTACGATGACATGTGTCAATTGATGTCAGAGTTGTTCACCATTGATAACTGCATAACTAATAGCTTCTACGATATAAATAAATTGATTAAAGATTTGAGTTTGCCGGTATAGAAGATTCATTGTTGTATCAATAACTATATGATCTATTGGAATGAAGATAGTGAATTGATGGAATGCAAAAAGTGTAATCACCCTCGTTATAAGTAGAGTAGTCGCATACCTGGGAAGAAGAAGAAAAATGTTCTCTTGAAAGTCATGTATTACTTCCCGTTAACTGCTAGACTCCAACACTTGTATGCATCTGTCGCAATAGCAAGTCACATGAGGTGGCATCATGAACATGTACATGAAGGACATATAATGTGTCATCCTTGTGACTCTCTGTCATGGAAACATCTTGATATAATATTTTTCTCCTTTGCAATGAAACCATAAATGTAAGGCTTGGACTTTCCACAGATGGATTTCAGTCGTTTGAAGCTATGGACAATAATATTCATCTTGACCAGTCATATTAACACCATATAACTTACCTCCATAGATGTGCATGAACGAAAATTTATATTTATTACTATGCTTATTCCAGGTCCTCAGAATCCAAAAGGAAAAATTGATGTATTTTTACAACCTTTGATTGTAGAGCTGAATCATTTATGGAATATAGGGTCGGAGACTTATGATATTGCAAGTAAATCTAATTTTACATTACATGCTGTTTTGTTATGGATGATTAGTGATTTTTTAGCATACTCAATGTTATCAGGATTGAGCACGACTGAAAAGTTAGCATGTCCACATTACAGTAGGGAGTTAGATGCATTTTCATTGCCTTGAGTGGAAAGATATCTTAGTTTGATAATCATCTTAAATTTTTACCAGTTGATCACCCATTCAGGAGAAATAAAAAAAATTCAAAAGTAATGACATTTTTACCAGTTCTTGCCGAAATTGACAGTTATAAATTTCTTCCAGTATATCAAGATGGTTTTGATGACATCAATAAGTACATTGCTAGAGTGAACAAGTGTGGTTGGAGGAAAAAAAATATATTTTGGGAGTTGCCATATTGGACGTATTTACTCATTCGATATAATTTAGATGTGATGTATGTTGAGAAAAATTTCTTTGATAACATCTTGATGGATATGTACTTGATAAACACATAATTTAGTTGTCATTAAAGAAGCTAAGCAAGCATTATGTACTTGATTAAAAATAATCAAATTTCCTGATGGATAAGCTCCAAATTTGTCTCGCTGCGTAGATACGAATAGATTAACAATGTTTAGAATGAAGAGTCACGATTGTCATGTGTTCATGCAAAGACTAATTCCAGTAGCTTCCCATGACCTACTTCCTAATAATATTTGGCAAGTACTTACAGAATTGAGTTTATTTTTTAGAGATTTGACCTCAAGGGTTATTATAACATCCGATATGCGTCGGCTTCAGACTGACATTTCAATGATGCTCTGTAAGCTTGAGCGCATATTCCCACCTAATTTTTTTGATTCAATAGAATATATGTCTGTTCATTTATCTTATGCGGCATAAATAGGTGATTCTGTTCAATATATATGGATATATCCATTTGAGCAGTTTTTGAGGAAATTAAAGAATAATATTCGTAACAAAGCAAGAGTAGAGGGATCAATATGTAATGCATATTTGGTTGAAGAAGCATCTTCCTTCTGCTCTTATTATTTTGTCGATAATGTGAAACCCAGAAATCGTAAGGGTCCATGAAATTTCGATGATACTCAACCAGTTGATTCAAAGATGCCTTTTATTTTCAAGTTTTCTGGTAAGACCATGAGTGTAACTATTTCTAGAAGGTTAAATGATCAAGAATATCATGCTGTCAGGACATATATACTTCTGAACTGTGAAGAGGTGAAACCATACATAAGGTAATTGGTCAAGTATATA